>JBAJNP010001650.1:0-56971 GCA_036877545.1 Yasuhikotakia modesta
TGACGTGAACACGCTTCCAAAACCTAAAAGGCAACGTGTCAAATCACCAACATATGTTAAAAATATACATAATATTCCGTAAATCTATCATAGATTGTCATTGTAATTGTCGTATTGTAATTTATAGCTCCATCACCACTACACCAAAATTCACAAGTCTGTGTTTACATTAAAAGAGCTCATTAGTAGTGAAATAGCATTTAAAGTGCTTTATGAGAGAGTGACAAGAGGACATAAGGATTTATGTGACCTGGTAATGAAAAGATTGCTGAAGTGTCATCCAGTCCGCCAGTGAAATGATCCAATAATATGCGTCGAGCGACTCGGGAAGCTGGAGTTAATGGCAACGATCGCGCAAAAGGGCCATCGTGAAGTTATCAGCACTGCATTAATACTGCTTATCGTTGACAAGATTCGTGGTTCCATTATAACCAGTGAGTTTGTATGAAATCCACAACAGAGGCTGTATCCAATTTGACTATAAACCACATTATGAGGATTACTCGATTATCTTGCCTATTTTGATTTGCAGCACATTAGGAAGAAACCGATGATTTATTGCTTTTGGTTTTGCATTTTAACCATACAATGACAATCCTTAGGGATGGTGGCAATGGAGTTTTGGTTGTGTTAACTGTGTGACGACTTCAAACTGTAAATCTTAGTGTTTATACTTTACATCTGACTTGTCCTCATGGTAAATATAAATACACGGCATTGGGACATATGGTGGTGTCATAACCAAGTTTAAACATGTGTATTTGAACTACAAACAGAAAAAGGCATTATATGGGTTTAGCATATAGCCAACATGCTAAATATATGACAATATATACTTGACATAATCACAATGAACTTTTGTGTATTGTGTAAAAGAACCGCAAAAACATTATACAGAATTTCACCTTTTCTGTTCAACTCAATTTGTTCTTTTAAAGTTTCATTTTAGCATGTTAGTACTTATATCCATATCCATTCAACTACTTTGACAACTTGGCAGATTTTATTAAAAACACACACAAAAGCACACACAAGAAACAGGGCGTTTGCCACAAACTTCTATGCGCTTTAAAGATTAAAAAAATTAATCCATACTAGCATGTATAAAACGTGCATCTGCGGTCCCATAAAAATCCCTTATGGCAACCTAATGGGCCTGAAATAACGGCTTCCACTCAACAAGTACAAAGTAATGAGTTCTAGCTAGCTGGCCAACAAGACAGAAAAAGAGGGAGAGAGATCGAGAGAGGCCAGATCTCATCATGCATAATAGATTGTGCCAACAGCCTGCGTGGAGCTCTTGAGACCCAGTGCTTCATCATGCCTGGAACAGTGCAACGAGAGGGGACACCTGGGTTACTGAGGATGAATCTGAATGAGAATGCGATGTATCAGAGAGGGAGAGTGTAGAGGAACATACTCATCTGATGTCCTCTGGTCTTTTATCTTCAAGTCCATCTAGGCTGACCTTTCTTTCTGCTTCTGTATACGGCTCGGCATCTGAACACTGTGGAGAATTGCGTTCTTAAAGGAACAGTACACCTGAAAATGAACATTTCATCATGTACTTTTATCACTCTCTGCTTTTTTACTTTGAAAGTAAAACCTTTAACTTATAAATGGGTTGTTTTTCCTCGGATACTGAAAAATTGCATAGCATTTTTCTATGGAAAAGCCTTAACACCAGTAGAAAGCAGTTCAAAAAGATTAAAGAAGGAATTTGTTTGTTAGAATTCACATATCAAAGGAAAATTATCTTTTTAGCACTGGTTTTCCCCAGTTATGACTGGCGTCCTGAATAGAGACCATGTTTGGAAACCAAACAACCTCAGCGCACGTGGGTTTAATTCACACTTCTGGTCTAAATTAACAACAGACTTGGGTAATTTCTGTCTACGTGGTCCTTGAGATAAGCTCTCCCAGCACAGTGCATGTCTGATTAAAATTTGCATAGATTTACTTCATGAATATTTCTGCCTCATAATGAGTTCTCCCTTTAGATCTAACATCCTGTTTTTTTTTTTCTAAATCTGCAAGTGCATCAAGCAAAATAACATTCAAATGACAGTTTACAGTAAATAAAGATAGCAAGTTCCACAAATTTTAAGATAGTTTTTCACCATATAGACTGAATAGACTGTGGTAATATACCATGGTACAATGACGCTATCAAATAGTAATACCATGGTATTTCGATGTGATGTCATGGTACAAAATGAGTGCCATCTTCATCCACAGATTCCTCCATGGAGATCCTTAGCAATCCCTAAGGAATGCTGTGGACTAGAAAACATCCAAAACAAAAACATGGCAGAATTGTTAAAGCAAACAATATGGTAATACAGTGGTATTTTGGTAATACAGTGGTACAGTAGTATAAAGGTAACAAAAGTGCAGAATTTCCTTCAACACAAATATATATGCACTTTACAAACAAACAGCATTTGGACTCGGAACCATTTATTTTTCAAATTCAGCACTTTAACTGTGACAAGCAAGTCCATAATACACATTTTACTTCTGTAGACGTAACTGCTTACTATAGTGCGGTAAAACTAACCCTCTCTTTCCACATAAAGCGGATAGGTGTAATTCCAATCTAGATTTGTAGCATATTGCGAGCAGATCTCGGTAATAAATCCTGACTGCAATGCCACATAGAGCTCTGGGTGTTCCGCTTGACGTTAGCAGGCACATGTTTTGCGACTCTGCATCAAATGCATGAGATGATACATTTCACTGTCTGCATTGTGGCGCCTGAATATTCTAGAAAGAAGGAAAAATGGGAAACAAACATTGTTTTTCTGCATGTTAATATGTTCTGCATTTATGTTTAGGTTTAAAACAGGAACAGTCTCACTTCTGTCATACATTTGTTTTAGCTAATAACAATATAACCTTTTATTTTACATTTAAATAACCCATGACTAATGTGACAGTTGTTTAGTGGAACTGCAATAACTGTCAAACAATGACAAAGGCATTCTTAGATTGGTCTCTGATAGCACTACAGTACTTTAATCTTATTAGAGGATAATACAATGGCATTTTCATATGTACCACAGAACTGAATGATTACAACATTCACATCATGCCATTTTGATGCTGCAATATCATTGAGGAGAATTTAAGTAGAGAACAGAAAGGAACATAAGAGGGTCCCACAAATAGGTCTTATTTTACTTTAAAGTGAAGAGTTTTTCATTCTGTTGTAGCTTTAGCTAAATAACTACTAATAACTGCTATTAATATTTAAGCAGGAGCAAACACAGCCCACATCAAAAAACAGTGTCCACTGATTTTTACCATAAACACCAAAGGGAAAGCAAAAACCTGGCGTGTTACAAGTATTTCCCATCTCCTGTTTGTATTTCATAGGACATCATTGCAGTATCTGGGGACTGCAAGAGACTCATCCATCCTAATAGTCATGGTTAAGTAAACACAAGAGTATGAATGCAGACCCATCTGTACTTTTCAACAGGATGCTTTCCTCGGATGCAGCATGTTTAATCTTCATTTGCACCCATTTGCACTAAAACTACAATCTGTAAACCGCTACATTGGATCTTATTGAACCTTTGAGGGTTTATAGTGTTGTATATCTTGAGGAGACTGGAAAACATTGTCTTTAAGGTCTGAATGGTTCAGAGAATGTAGTGAACATTATTGAAATAGCTGAATGCACACAATGTTTGTGTACAGCAATTGCATCTTTCAACCCTGAAGAACTGAGAACAAAAAATGTGATTACGTCAGCTGCATTATCTTTTAAAGGTGCCAAAGGTGAGGGTCACAAGATTATTGTGCATCAGAGAATCACCAGAATACCTTTTCAATGCAGCGGCATTGATATAAAAATTCTCGCATTCATCTAAAAACCCTCAGAAACTTGTGTGGGAAGTGACTGACAAAGTTTCTTTGAAAAGCCTGTGAAGAAACATCTAAATAAATATGCATTCAAGCGCTACACTTGTGTTTGAAACGGACCAGCATGCTTTCATCTTTGGCCTTTCAATTTGCTCGGCTTTTTTTCCTTTTAAATTAAAACAAAGTAAAGTTAACAGTTACACCATGTATAATTTGTCTTAAAGACAAAATTATGTCTCTCTGACAGACAAGTGGTAAAGCCCTGTTCTAGATCTTCAGCGGTCTATGGGGTTTAAACGCTGCCATAGCTCTGAGGGGTTTTCAGATCCTCAAAAACAAAAGGCTTTTCTGAAGGGTTCTTTACGCAAAAGGTCACTTGCTTGAGGGTCCAGGTTCTTTGATGGTAATGGGAGTAAATGCAGTAAATACTAAAAAACGTTATTGAATGGTGGTTTCTAAAAAGGTGAAACAGACATTGGAGCACTACACTGACTCTCAATAACCCTACAATTAAAGTAATGGTTCACCCAAATAAACTCTTCCATTATTTACGTACCCTTATGTCATTTCCAACTGTATGACTCTGAAGAAATCAAAGAGATCTTGAAGTATGTATGACGTTTGGTAACCAAACAACAGTGGCACCCTTCGACTTTAAAGAATAGACATAAAACCTGTACAATGACATGGGGTTAAATAAATAAAGTATATTCATACTTGTTTGCAGAATTTAAAAAATGTCTTAAAAAACCCAGAATGAAAAATCAATTAAGAATGAAAATTGTTCCATCGTTTACTTACACTTGAACCTGTGCCTTACAGGAAGTTTGCCTTCTGTGGAACACAAAAGCAATGAACATTTGTTAAAATATCTTTTGTCCATATATTCAAAGTCGACAGGTGCCACTGTTGTCTAGTTACCAACATATTTCAAGATACTGTTGTGTTGTTCAGAAAAAAAGTCATCTGCCATGTTGTTTTAAACCTTAGACTCTGTGGAACACACTGATTCATCTACACTTCCTATCCATATACTATCCTTATAACTGCAGGATGGGTTTAAAACTATTGTCTGTGATAGTCAACAGCAGGTCACAGATACTGACGGTAAAGCCTAGCTTGTTCGGAAACTAAACATTCCTTTAAGTCCGCCTGCTCAAAAGTAAATGATATGGTTTCAATGGCCCTCATCACATATGCATGAAAGACAGATTGGGGTCATCTTTAAAATGCAAAACTCAAACAACCAAACACATCAAAGAACCCACAAATATTCACAGTGAGAACACTTTTTAATACAAGATTCAAACATACAGTGTCTGGTGGCATAAACTGACCAACGCTGTTTAACATGAAAGTGAATGAGGAAAGCGTTTTTTGTCATTATGCTTGAGTTGTATTTCATACTGGGCTGCATGTTTTTGCAGCAACTGCGTATCTGTCAGACCTCAAATAGCATGAAGGCGTTTCATTCTGCAGATCACTGTCATTTGTAACACCTGGCATCAAGGTCAACGTCAGCACCTTTAATAATTCATTGCTTAAAAGTTCCAATTTAATCTTTTTGTCAGCTCGGCTTGTCTTTGCAATACAGCTTGCACACCTTGGGACATTGTTAAACTGACAAAATATTAAAAATAAACAATGAACAAAACAAGTCTTTTTTCAACTACATAACTCGTACAATATAAACATACTGACCATTTCCCCTCTTCTTCCATACCATATTGTCATCAACATCAAAGCTTGTTTGATGTTCCAGTGGTAAGGATTCAATTAATATTGGATTCAAGCTAATATCCAACCGACACCAGAGACATAGTTCTCTGCAAATACTAAACATATATGGCTGAGTTGATTTGACAAATCAAAACCCTACAGGCAACTCTGGAGTAAAGATTAATTTAATCTTCAACTCAGGGCTTGCAAAAGCAAACAAACAAAAACATACAGATTGAATACATGTATTTATAATATGCTCAAACTTTGACAACACTGAGCGTATACTCTACAGGAAACATTCTTGAATGGTATGGAGGGAAAACTGTTGTTTTTATTGTCATTGCTTTATTCGATGCGGTAAGTAAAGAAAGACAGCGTAGCGTAAAATCGTAAATTAAAACAAAGCAGCAAACTCAACGTTAGCAAACAACAGCCATTTTGTAATCTGCATCTTTGGTTTTTCTTCACCTAAACATTTACTCAGTTGTGCTAATGAGAAGCAGTAGCTTTAATGCAGCGGACTCATTGCTATGTTACTGGTTTATAAATAATGCATTTTAACAACACAACCAAAAAAAGGCCACAAAAAGGACTTTTTGTGACAAAAAGCGCATCCTTTCTGACTTTCGCAACGTTCTCTACGAGTTTGTCAATGCAGTACTGAGATGAAGAGAATAGAAATTTAACGCAAAAATTAAACCAGCACTCTAAAACAAAAGGTTTAAAAATCACAAAATCTTGATTGAAACATCAAATATTGTACCTCAATCACACTCCACCTCAATGTAAATTCAAACCTCAATGGATCTTGGTTTTCTGATCTATGTAGGGCAAATGGAAGCATAAGAAACAAATGAACAAAAATCTTATCAGATAGATTCATTATAGGTTTCACATGGACCTCGCGCACTACTCCAACCGTAACTCTATTATTGCAAATGTCACTTCTGAACTTAAAACCTAAAACAAATTAGCATAAAACACAAACTAAAAAAATACTACACAGTAACTTTCTTGATGATTCTATCTGCCTTTGCTAGTTTTTTTTAAAGCTTAAAGCAAACCTAAAGAAATATACCCAAGAATTCAACCCATGAGGAAAAGCTATATATATTGAATCAATTACCAATATGAAGGTTTTACAAATTGCAGTACACTATATATTTGTTCTTTATAAACAATTTGAGGCTGTATCAAAACTTTGTAAAAAATTAGATTGTGATTTTATCAATCTTTTTTTCTAGTTTTCTGATGATTTTGTAAATGAAACCAGTTCCTCTTACTCCTTTTCTCCCAGGTATTTGCTTGAGGATTTTTTTATAATCATCACTATATAAAAAAATAATCACCCCTCATCTAAAACGATACGATTTTTTTCTCTATTTCTTGTTTTTACCATATCTGATTTACACACTTTTGGACTATAAATACAATTATATCCACAAGCAGAATATTATGTACAGAAGACACTTGCTGCGATACCACCAAGGCAAAATATGGCATTCAACTGCAAATATATAGTTATGACATGACATTTAATAAACGATGCTGTTATGTAGAAGATGGGTCGCCATTATCAAAATCTTCAGTCTTTATTTTGAATTATTTTGAGTGGATCCAAGGCATATACTTCATCATAGTCACTGAAATATATATATTTATAAAAATAACAAATGAAAGAAAAACAAACTACAAATCGTCTGATAGCTTAGCCTTTCTGATTAAATCAAGCCTTGACTGTCTCAAGGATTATCAGTAACTTGAGTTTAACTGGTGATCCAGTATGTAGGTGGTTCTGACTTGAGAAATTAAGGATGCAAAGACCCCATGAACTTGTACATCCAATTAAATTGCAGTATTTCTTTGTGACCTATAGGAAATACGATTAAGTGTGATCAATATCAGGATTTGAATGCTCAGGTCAAAAGCAGACTCTGCATAGACGATGCACTCAATACCTCCGTCAAAGCTTTGACATGACTAACGTGAGGCTAAATAAAATGTATAACTTGGGTCAACATATATATTTAATTCTCAAGTCAGAACACACTTTGATATGTTCTCTGTAATCCGATACCTTTTTTTTCTATGGCCAAAGGGTGGAAAATAGTTTTTTTCAGTGTGATATTTCTAAAAAACGTAAAAAAAATAAAATTAATGAAGATGATCTAGCTTAACAAACTTTCAAATATACATTGGATTAAAGAAACCTCTTGTTTTGCCTACCTTCTCTTGTAGTGATTTTAACTAGACATGTGAATAACAATAAAAACAGTTTAATTTTGTGTTAAAAGGCAAAACGATAATGAATCGACATCCCACAAAACTGTCTGCATGGTTGTTCAAGTCCCTCAAGGCCATTCTTTTATTCCCCGTTATTGAATTTTTGCACCTGCAGTCAGTTTTATTGTCCAATTACATTATTCAAGATTAACAAATTCAAAAGATAGAAAGAGTGCTGTTAGGCAAGGAGTTTGATTCGGTCTCAAAAAAAAACAAAAAACAAACAAAAAATCAAAACCAATCAAATAATTAGTCGAAAAGCCCAAATAGACACCAAAGCGCCAGAACTGGAGGGTACATCTCTAACAGTTTAGCAAAAACCAGAGTAGTCAGAGGCTGAGGTTGTTCTTGCTGTCTTTTGTTGACCATCCACATACCCCCTACCCCCACCCCCAACACTTCTTAACCACTCCTTTAACAGAGTCCTGTTTAACAAAAACATCCCATTAGATTCAAACCCAAAACCCCAATTTGCAGCACACTCGTTCAAAAAATCCAATAATGCAGAGACAACACAATGGTGAGGAACTCTAAAAGTTCCCCATCCTCCTGCTCCAGAGACTTTTGCTAACATTAGGGAGGCACATAAGGGGGTGGGGATCTGTATGGGGTCATGTTCTTGGGGCGTGAACCTTTACCCTCCATTGGGACAGAGAAGGGTGGTGGAGGCTGGTAGGGTGGGGCATTAGGATCCTCATCATGTAGAGGTGTGTACTCTCCCAAAAGGTCCTGGTTCAGAGGTGTTGTCTCTGGACTTGCCATGTTGGGATACTCTGGTGGAGGAAGAGGGGGTTTTTCCTCCTGAAGGATAAGGGGCATGCTGGAAGATGGAGGTGGCTTGGAGTCATCAAGTTCATCCGCAAAAATGATGGGCACACCTTTTTTAATGAAAGTGGCCTGGTCTTCGATTGTTAGCTTGCCCTTACGCTTCTTACGATAGCAGATCATGGCAATGATTCCTGCTATCAGCAAAATAGCTGCTACCACGACAGCTGGTATGACAGTGTGAAGATACACATCGTCTGTGCCCTGTTTTCCTGCACCCACAGCGGGAGTAACAGGAGATGAAGTTGGATCTGGGATCTCACCCATTGGGACAAACATGTAGTTACGACAGCTTCCAGTACCTCTGACTGTGATATTTGAGGCCTTGAAGTCTGGTTCCATGACATATCTAAAGTGTGGCGATGGTCTACCGTCATTATCAGAAATCCTTTTGCTCATATGTTGAATTTGCTCTTTTGGACAGGGGCTTTGCTGAAGGCTGTTGTTGGTCCATTCCACTATGATTGAGCCCTTAATGATGTTCTTCAGTGTAACAGTGCTACTGTTACGATCACCAAAGGATTGGGCTAGTTTCTTGACAAGAAGAATCTTCTTGTGAATGTCATTTGTGACTGTACGTGCGTCCCCATCAAATACAGCAGTGAACAACACTGGTGACTTAACATTGTTTCCCCAGCGGTTTACACGGACCTCAAAGGCATCTATTGCATAAAGGCCTCCTTTGTCAGTTGCCTGCATAAAATATTCATGTTTTCCTTCATGCTCTTGATCTGGTAATCCATACAGCAACTGGCTTGTGCTATTGAATTGTATCCAGGAATCATCCCCAACCACATCATTACCCTTGCGCAGGGTTAGCCTTAACTTATCTGTAGTTCCATCCTCTTTGTCAAAAAATGTATCTGATGGAACCTTCACCTCAAAGTATGTGCCAATGTAGGCATTGACCTGATCAATTGGGTTACGAAGCTGGGGTTTAATATTGCCATCAGGCAGAACAGCTACAGGGGTTGGGCGTCTTGGTGGCTTGGTTGTAGTGGTCTTGGGTTCTCTTGGTATAGGGGTTGTCTTCTGTTTCTTTCCCGGTCTCTTTGTTGGCTTCCTAGTGGTGGGTGTTGCTGGAGTCACAGAGGGTCCAACATATACAGGCCTGGTCATGGTGGGCTGAATGGCAATAGTGCTTGTGGATTCCATTACTCGTGTTGGCTGAGGGGGACCTAAGGTTGGTGTGTAAACAGTTGGATCTCGCGGTCGAAGTGTAGGTTTCACAGGCAATGGCACAGGACCACGGACAGGTGGTGCAGAACTGTCTGAGGTTGGAGCAATGGAAGGAGAGGTTGGTGTGGGAACAATGCGAATTGGAGGCTCAGGGTAAGTTGTTGGAGGAAGTGATGAGAGAGTAGGAGTAGGTGTGTTGTTCAGCTGCCTTCGCACTCTTTTAGGCACATGGGGCTTCTTGTTAGCAATGTGCCATCCAACAACTGGATATCCCAACTGTGCAGACATGGTTCCCTCTTTTGCTGGAACCTGAACACTACTGATATCAGGAATACTGCTTTGATCTAAACTGCAGCCAAGTTTCCAGGACAAAAGAGCACCGTTTTCAACTACCTTTTTGGCATTTCCTGGTCCTGCCATGAAAGCAGACATGTCAAATAAACGATTGTTGACCACAGGCAAAATCTTCATGTGCTGAAGCCCCATGCCAGAGAACTTCTTCATGCTGGCAAGAAGCTCCACCCTCTGCTTGGAGCTCATCTTATTGAGGTCAGCGTCCAGAATGACAGTGAGCACTGTAACAGGCTCCTCATTGCCACAGATAAAAGGCTGAGAATCACTGTTGGCTTCCTGGATTGCAAGCTGAAAAGGGTCCATATCAGCATGTTCTTCTGGGTGCACCTCAATGGAGAACACATCTGGGCTTTGGGAGACTTGGCTTTCATTTAAAACAGAAACGGAAATATAGTGAACGCCCTTGTCTGTCTCTAGAGGAAGGCCTTGAAGTGTGCCACTCTCCGCATCCCAATGCAGCCATGCTGGGAGAACATCCTTGCTTGCTTCTGTGATCTGTAAAACAGGAACAAAAAAGAAAACTATTACTCTGACTGAATGGCATCCATCTGCAATGTAACGGGACAAATGTGCTTACAGCGGTGTATGCCAAGCCAAACACTTTCACCTAAAAGTAAACCCCATTTCATAGTGACTAATAATTTCCCACATGAATCAAACTTGTGTGTCTCAAACCGTCATTTTAGGCTTTTGTATTTAGTCTTTCCTGGTTCCAAGCACAAATTTTGCATCAGAACACAAGAGGGGTGAAGACTATAATAAATGAGAGCTCTCGGAGTTGCACAAAGCTCCCTGCAGTACGAGATACCCCACCAGCTGGAGAGCCGTTCAAAGAGCGCTCAGTCAAAAATAACCAATAATGAATTAATGCCATTGAGATGATTCATTACCTAAACAAGCCTCTTTACAAATACAAAAATACATCCTTTGCTTCTAGCCCTGCAGTGATAGCTTACTCATAAATTAACATTCAGTTATTATCTATTCACAATTTTACCCATTTACTCATATTTCACCCATTCTGTATGACTTTGTCTTCCGTATAGCACAAAAGGCAGAATGCTTGTATTTACTAGCCTTAGTCACCAGTCACATTTATTTTTATTGTACTTCAACAAGAATTTATTTTCATGTGTGGGTGAATTCCTTTTATAATTTGTTTAATAATAATTTCACATTATGAAAGTCAGCACGTATGGTTTGAGTCAATAAAATTCTAACAAGTACCTATTAGTCACAGGGGGAACCAGGAGATCAGCAGATGGGCCTTTTATTTCAACTGACAGGCTTCAATCGTTTTCAAAAATCCTCCGGGGCCACACCTCTCTTTCTCAGTGCAGCTTTTGAATGTTCTCATCAACTAGTCAGAGCATGTGGGCGCATTTGAACGTGAACCTATTTGATAGGTTAGGGAGACGTTAAAAATTCAGATAGGAGTCTAATTATAGTCTGATCTGTAGCCTTGTTGATTGATAGTGTGCTTAAAACACCAACATTACCATACTTCAAATGGTACTTGACTTGCACAGAACAGCAGTATTTTAAGGGCTTTGAAGTCCAAGTTCACCAAATAAAGTTTACTGTTTACTCAGTCATGCTATTCCAAACCCATTAAATTTGTCTTACCTGGAAAGTACAGTTAGTTACAATAAATGAAAAAAAAAACACTAGAAAAAAACACTAGGAAGGTAGCCCACTACACAAGAACATGACATTCCTCAAGTATTTTAAAACCATACAAGCTTTGTTTGACAAACGCACCAAAATATTAGCCAACATTAACAGTAAACCTTCCCCTCTACTTTCATTAGTATGCATTAGTCTGTATGTTTTATGTAGAATGCTAAGATGTTACATCAGGTGTAACATTAATGGTAACAATAATTAATGGTTACAAGGGACACAAGAACCAATTACATCACACCAGTTTTTAATGCAAAAAAGACTGGAGAGAAAAGATAACATATTTACTAAACAGTGACATGAACCTTGACATATTCTAAATCTTCCAAAGCCATATAATAGTGACATTTATTTAAATCAGAAAAATTGGATGCCAATTTTCTTAATTTTCTTATAAAAATATATAGTTTAAACTGTGAAATGCTACAGAATATTTCATTTACAGAATATTAAATTAGGATGAATCCCAAAATGAAAATACAAGGATTCATATATGTTTTGCATAATTGCAAAACAAGCATAATTGTGAACACCACTGCAGGATTCGCCCTAATATATATCCTGTGGGTTTAAGATCCCTTGCATATATTCCCTATACAGTCACACTAACAAACCATGCACTGAAACACCAAATATGCTGGAGATCCTTGCCCTTTAATCCTCAGTTTAGTACAAAACAGGGTTACAAGTTTTCAACGCTGCTCTCTGGAACGAGAACAGGACCATCAGCATAAAAAAAAAAACACCACGCTGTCACACACACGCTGACATTTAGGGAACCGCATGGTTTCCATAACAACGATTTATGCAACCCACACTAAAGACAGTATAACTTCTGCCAAAGGCATGTTTCCTTGGCTTAAAAAAAGAAAGAGGCAGAGGAAAGGATTCAGTTTTTCTTCTATGTTTTGGGTGCTGTTGTAAACCTGTCACGGTGGTTCTGAATGGCATGTGTACAAAATGCAAGGAAAAATTTCAATTAACAGAAACATTCCTTTTCCAGAACCCCGGAGCCACAAAAACAAAGGTCCATTTATCTTTTAACAAACCCTAGTCTCAGTAATAGGTCTGTAATATCAAAACCTAAGAGAGGCTGATGAGAAGAATAAACTTTTCCCTCTGAAATGAAGGAATTACATGGATGAATCGAAACTCACTCCGTCGCGGGGTGAATAAAGCCACCCATTGTTAAGGCACACTTGCGGAGGAGACTGCCAGAAGAAAAGATCCCATTGTTGAGATATGAAGACAGCTGAAAAGATAAGATTCATAGTTCTGAAGGAGGAGGTTCAGGCATGTCTTTGTGATATTAGGAGTGAGACATGGAGACAAAGGGAGCACTGAGGTAGCTGGTTTGGAAAATATGAAGAGGGAGAACCCTTTAGTTTGGTCAAGTGGATGTTTACAAGAAACAACTCCTCAAGCCCATTTTCTTTGGTTAAAAATTAATGCAACTCTAACGTGGTGTCCAAATATATTTTGCACTTGCTTCTTTAAATAAAGGGACACTTTTTCAGGGGGGACAACATTTTCAGGAGAGCAGCATTTGGTTTTCTAATTTTGACACCGAATGACGTCAAATTTTTGAAAATAACCCACTCTTACCTAGGGAAAACAGCCGGCCTTTTTGATCACACTGTGGAACTTGACCCATTTCTTAGCAGAAAATTACAAATGAAATGTGGGGTCTGTTTGGGACACTTGAGAGAGGGATTTGTGAAATGTGCATCTGCGTCTGTGTGGCAGAAATCAAAACAGATTTCAACTGGCCAATGACAGCCCATTTTCACTACCTTCATGTGGGTAAACAAAAGTTATCAAATGAACGCCAATTCTGTTTGCTGACATTTTTGGAGTGAAAGAAAACAGAATAAAGGCTCATCAGAAGAGCTGCTGTTTGTTTATAATAAAACTTTAAATTGCTATTCGATAAGGAGGGAATGTCAGCTTTTGATCCATGCTGTGGAACAGGCATGAACAAAGGAGAAACCTGTGAATGTGCAGGACGGGAAAGATATTCTGTCAGTGAAGATAAAACTCATGAATGGCAAACAGTGTTCTTATCTGCCTTGGATTGCTATTGGAACAGTTACATTACAAAAGAGGGAAAATTACAGCCATTCGAACCCTGCGTCATTCATGGTGTACAGACAGGAGTATGCAGCAACTCAACATTTGAATTAAACACTGTCCCTATGTCTCATGACCTACAGTATCGCCACCAAAAAAAAAAGAGCAGAGAAAGAGTAATGAATGTTAGAATGAACACATCGAAGCTTATACACAGTGCCTCAGAGAATCCTCAGAGCTCCATTTTCTGAAACAATCACAAGGAGAACAGTCAAGGACACCTAACTAGTCAACCCCTAACTGCCCTCTAGTGGACATAAACCAAACAGCAGGGCAGGTTCCTCTGTCAATTCATTCACATGAGCCATATCCGTTTTAAAACCTACACTAAAAAAAAGAGGACATTGTTTCTTCTTGTTTCTGAAAATGACAGCCATGTTGAGGCCACATAAAGACTAAGGGGAAAGGGCAATGGTGCGGCAGAGTAATTCTAGCCTGCAATGGCACTACCCCAGCAAAGGCTGGTTGCTATGCAGACACTCTCATGGCAAATAAAAAGGGAATGTGGAGCTATCTTGAGTTACAGCACAAAGTGACTCCAAATTTCCAAAGGCTTTTTATTATCAGCTGCAGGAATACGACTTTTCCACTGCCTTGCTGCCGAAGCTAATTAGGTTTCAGTGCCAGTCTGTGTGCTGCAAAAAGGGAGGGGCAGGGGAAGACAAAAATTCCTGCCTTAACGGACAAGCAGGAGAGGAATAAAGTGGAGAGGGGTAGCGAGGAGAAGAAACTCACAAATTCTCCTGTTAAAACAAAAACATAATTTGGGGCAACAGAAATATCTGCATGCATTTGTTTAAATGCAAAAGATGTCTGAGCATTCAGCAGTGGCTTATGACATTTAGAACTAGAGCTGGACACGACTAAAATTGGACATGGGAGATGTTTTGAAGATCAGCTTTGCTTTTCTATCTTTAAAACGTATCCCCATCGGTTGCTTTTGATAAAATTAAGAGAAATATGCACATGAAATAGGTCAGTAGCTACAAAAGGTCTTTTGCACAGTCAGTTATTTACGAATATCTAAGGGTCCCTGTATTTTGTGGAAACCATGGGGGTTGGTGTGAACAAGACACTGAGGAACTGACAAGATTACAAAATTGTAACTGTAAAATTAAAAAAAAAATACTTCAAAACATCAGGCTATACATACAAACTGCACAATTAATACAACCAAACCAATAACACGTACTAGTGAGGGTATAAATAAGTGATTTTACTAATATTTAGGGTTGGGGTTTAGACCTAAACCTGACAGATAATGAAACAGATGACAAAAACTAAAAAGCAACTCATCAAACCAGAAGGGACCAGAATATCACAGAGAGTGGGGTGGGGATTTTAGCACTATGGTAAGTTAATAACCACCTAGCAAACACACAAACAACATGCTAAAAATGACACGGAACAGCATAACCTCATAGAAATGCCCTGACAGCAAATCCATTTCAGAAAAAAAAATCCATTTTGGCAGAAAAAACATTTTGGCAGAGACATACATATTCCTTAGATTGTAATTAAAAACAAATTTTTAAACACTGTAGCTGTAAACATAAGTTTACGATTACCGAATACAACACTTACAGTTAGCAAAGCACAGTGTGAATGCAGTAAAGCATAAAGCACAAAAACTCATTGTGGGCTATTGGTCTGGACAGGTCTGAATGGTTATAGAAGGGAACAGCTGTAGGCAGCTTTAACTGTTGGGCGTTAGATTCTTTGGCACAGCTGTCAAGACAGATTTTCCAAAAGGTGCACAAAGGGACTTGTGGTTGCAACTTAAAAATGCGCTTGACAGGGCAGAAATGACCCAGTGAATGTAGGATTACCCAGCAGGCCTGAGAACCACCCAACATTCAGACAGGACAGAGGAACACAATGAACAGATAAGGGCAGGGGTCAAGCTTTTAACAACACCTAACATGGATTGGTAAGTGAAAAAGACTAGTGGGTGGGCAGCAGAAGACACCTGGTCATGCCGACATTGTGTTTTTCCAGCAGTAGTGTATTGTTTGGTTTTTAGACTGCATGAAAATGCAACCTAGTGGATTGCAAACACAGTCCCTGCCGTGTACTACACATCATTTCCATTAAATTGGAAAATAATCCCATTATCTGGCAGGGTTCTTGTAAGCAAATATATGTATGCGTATACATGCGTACATCAAGTTGATCTAAACGTAACTGTGTATGCGTCTTGTGCAGCCCTGTTCCATCATGCATGCAGACCATGTGTTTGCAAGTAGTATTGCATTATTACAGGGACCACCAGATTTTATGGTCCATCAGTGCTACGGAAAGCGTAGAATAAGATTTGAGCAGTGCTTGGGGCAAAGTCACATCATCTTGCACTGACTAAGTAAACTGACTGGGGTTGTTGTTGTGGTGCTTTCTGATACACTAGAGAAAATCCTCCGAATACTAGAAAACAAAATTGTTAGCATACATTAGCAATGCTTTTGAGAAACCCATGCCATTGGAAAGAGTGTGTCTCTCACCTTTACTTTGCTCTTGGAGTTCTTGGCTTTGATGGGCAGCCGCATTTGGAACACCCTGCCCACCACTGCAGAGGAATCGGGCAATCCGCTGGGCTGCGACACGGCTGTCTCTGCCTCGCGAAGGTCCGACAGCACAGAGGAGTGCATAGATGCCTCAAGCTGCATTACGTCTCCTAGAACTTCCACAGGGTTCTGGTCCCAGGTTGCCCGCACATCTGCTACCAAAAGCACCATCACAGTCAGCAGCACCAAAACAGTCCTGTCCCCCAGCATGGGGTAGCCCATGTCCCGGAACCTTCTCAGTTTATTGCGCATGCCTGCCTTTATTTTCTCTCACACAATAGAGGACGTCCACTTGAGGGGGCAGCATGCACCCCGCAGAGCTCGAAAGAACAGATCCTCTTTTCAAAAGCTCAATCCTTTCGTTTTTGTCTTCGATGTCGGCCCCTCTTCCCTCCTTTTGTGAAAGTGCCCTCAGTAGTTCTCTAATCCCATAGTTTAGGGGCTGCCTCTAAAACCTGTGGTGAGAAAGAGAAAGAGAGGAATTCATTAGCAGGCATTTCAATAGCAAAAGAAGACACTGACAGGTCTGACTGAGGCATCCGTGACTCATCATGACGGCACCGTAAATCACTTTAGGTTAATAGTATAAGCCAGATCTTATTTTTCGGTCTCTGACAGCATTAATGTTTCACACTGGTTGCTTACCCTCATACAAACACAGGTGGATGAAGACTAATCTGATTATCATTCACAGCTTTCTCCTATTTCTCCTGATATACCATGTCTTTCATTTGTTCTCTGCTTATGTCATCAAGCAGCAGGGTTAAACAATAAACAATTTTTACTGCTAGCCTGTTTTGGCCATTAGATACAATTTTTCTTATCCTACCAACATTTTATATCACAAAAAGAATACACTTACAAAAATGTTTACTATAGTTAAACTATGGTGGCCACAACTTAAACAAATGGGCATGGTCATACAAGTGGTATAATTGCTACACTTCAGCTTATATTAAAACTATTGTTCATTTTGTTATTGTTCATTCCCTTATATGTAGGGGTATAAGGCAATTATTTTGGAAAGTAGAGATTACTAAAATGAAGATTGTTGAATTATACATATACACCCACTTAACAGATAATGTTCAAAACATTACAAGCCGTTCTCAAAAGTTTAATAAAAACTTTTTCCAACTAGAGAGAACAGTGTTCAATGCAATGACTTAAATCCTATATTTTAAGTTATCAGGATATACAAAGCATGTGAGAAAATTAAGACAGTGACTTAGTACTGACCAGATAGGCCATCATTATTGTAAAACTCTGAACATGTCCTGAAAACCCACTCTACACTTGAAGACTAAATGGCTCTGTAAGAGTCAAAAGAAACAGGAGGTCTGTACAAGACAATCAAATCTGTCCAAACAGTTGGAACGCATACCATCTGAATTGTTTTGGGGGGCTCTCTGCACTCTAGGGGTTTGACATTCATGTAGGACTTTCATTCAGGGAAGACGGGTAAGAAAAACCTGCAGTGAGAAATGGGTGAGATTTAGTGCAGGGTGGGCTGCGTACTTTATGCATTTAAAGAGGTGCAGCTCCATAGAATGGAGATGATTTCCCCTGAGAACCACTCTTGGGTCCCAGTGTCCAACTCATGAACGAGAGAAGCGGATATGAGAGAGGTAGGGCGGTCTCTCACGCTCCGACTCTAGTGAGGGCTCAAGAGGAGCTTCTACAGAACAACAACAACATTGTAGGAAACATCATCAACATTTTAGGTACAAGTTGTTCCGTTTCATTCTGAACGCCAGCTGGAAAGTTATCTCTATAACAACCATAAAAACAATCAAGGTATGTTTTTAAAGCCAAGCTTATTTTGCCATCTCAACCAGACACCAGCAAAACACTGTCCTGGAATGTTGAGAAGACACCACAGGAAAAATAAAGACACATGGTTACAACAGAATTACTACTGAGAGCAAAAACATTTTTATGAAAATAGAACATAAGGTGTGTCTGTGGATTGTGAACCCTGCTGAGACCAGTAAACTAGAGCTGAAATTTCAGGGAAAGTATAACAAACCATCGCAAGCCAAAGATCATCACAAACTGACATCCAGCTGGGCTGCCTCCTCTATAGATTTTCAGATTAAAGTAAATCTAAATCCGATCTGTTTAGTTCAATATGCCATTTGCGTAAAGTCATCACAGACTGAATGGGATTTAGTGACCAACTTAAATTGGTGCAGCTCATAAGTTTAGAGCCACACACTTCATTCAGAAAACGTCCTTAAATTGTTGGGTTCAAATAGCACCTTTCAATTCTCAAGTAGAGAGCTTGTAACAGAATTTCTGATGTGTTTGACTACCTCTAGCCAACAAATAAACCTGCCAAAAATTGCTACTCAGATTTTACTTGGAGAAAAATGGCTTGTTTTCTAGTTTTATATACCAAAAACATTTTGCCATGTTTCAGGTTAACTTAAAATGAAAATGTATGCCTCTTTTTTTTAAATTCACATCGCAAGTGCGATTGATTTATTTGTGCAAATTATGCCAAAGAAACAAAACTGCATCTTTGTAATGAGGGGCTGAGTCAATACAGGCTAAAATAATACAAGTAAAAATATCTCAGTCCATGTACTGCACATTTTCAACATGGTTATGTAACTGTCTACTGCACTGCTTTTCAATGGCCCTAAAGATTCACATTCAGCATTAAGAAATCATCTCTTATCTGTGTTATACATGAGTTTTGGTTTAAATTGATTGTTATGGGACAGAAACAATAGAACTAATGACAAGAAAATCTCTTTCAACTATTTATCGAGTTGCAGGCAAATCAAACAGCAGAACCAGTGTATTGAGATTAACGAACAAATGATTCTCATGACCCTGTTCTTTCTGTAAAGTACATTAGACAAGTACAATAAGGTGGGAATGCAATATGTTGACTTATAAATACGAGAGAACAATTACAAAACGCTACCTTTGAGGCACCTTCTCCTAAAACTTCCTCCAATGAGACTGGATCACAGAAGCCTTTGTTCTTTGAACATTCCAAACCAAAATATTCCTGCTGATTTAAAATACCTGCTAACACTCCTAATCCCACAGTTTTAAAGCAGTAAATCAATCTTAGTTGACACAAGCTGTTGACTAAAGACAACAACTTGCCCTTCTTTCAAAAACCCATTTACCATTTAACAAGTTTTACATAGCTTTTATTGGAAGTCTGAGGAATGCCCAAAGTCTTATCGCACATCATTGAATTTGACAGGTATGGCCAGAGGTACATTCAGTGACAAGACCCTCTTCAGGTTTCCACACTTTTCCACTACAGTCCCCCTGTTAGGCATTCAAAAAAAGCCTGATGAAACTGGCAGGTACATGAAAGAACTTAAACCTCATCTCCGGTTACGGATAAAGATGCCCTTTCAGTCCCTGGAATGCTGGGCCACTTACAGTAAGGTGGAAAAAATAGCTATCATGGAATTCCTCCCTTGATCAGCCAACAAGAAGCTGTTCTGGTCACAGGAAGCCCAGTGACAGTCTTACCAGCGGTATGCTTGGCCCCTTTCAGCAGTCAAATGTGACCAGAGAAGCCTTTGAAATGGACCATACTGATTCCACAACTCTAAAGAGGGAATAAAAATCACTTCATCTGTGGGAAAAAAAATAGAATACCAAAGGACTGAAGGCCCCTATATGCCTGCATAAAACAGAGGGCCATTGTTTTGGAGCCATGAAACAGTCTACTGGAAGGGCTGGGAGATTAGAATTTGACAGGGATGTATGTAGGTTGGGGAAAGGGCAGGCAGTAATAGGTCTGCAGAAAACAGTGGAATTGGCAGAGTGGGAGAGTGCCCTTTGCCCTGGTACCATGGTGACACCTCTTGTCCATCACCCTGCAGGGGCCCATACTATTGGACAAGACTATAAAAGGCATTGAGTCATGCATTTCAGCTGGAGCAAGTAGCCATTGTTTACTCACAGCCTTCACCTTTGATAAATGAGTCAAGGTGCCTTTGCTGGATTAATCCGAACTCATAATTTTTCAACTGATCTTTGTGTAACTTGATCTCACAAATAATGCAATTAATTTATCTTCTATTTGTCCTTTTAAATTTCCACTTGCCAAAAGTCACCAAACTCAAATTCATGGTTAGCATGCCTATGCAATTTTACTTCACTTAAACCAAGAAAACTAGTCCTGCACGCCCTTATTTCTTATCCTAACTTGGAACAGTTTCACAAACACCGTTTCATTGCTATGCACCACTACTGAATCTACAGCACTTCAGCAAAAGCAATTATATTTTACCCAAGTCGTGGGTTTGAGGCCTGAATTGAAAGTGATGAGATAAAAAGGCCGGGTACCATGAAATAATACAAAGACATTAAAAAGACAACACATCTCATATTGTGTTTGCTAGCTCACTTTTAAGTACACATAAGTTTCACATAAAAGCTGATTCAATACAAGTGATTCATAATAGCAGGTTCTTCTTATAAATTTGCCAAGAATTTTACTTCCAGCCCATTAATTATTTAACAAAATGAATTGTTAAATCAGTGAGAATAGTTGCAGCATTTACGTCGATTTCACATACCGACTGGATGTTTTATGACAATGTATAATTTAATGATACGGTCACAAAAGATTAGTGAACATTACTACATGACATTTTATCAAATATTTATAAAAAAAAACAGAAGAAATAGAAAATTCTGTTGATGCCATATTAACATGCTTACCAGAGTCAAAGCACAAAGCTCTGCTCTGAAATATAAATGCGGCAACAACTCACCACCACCAAGATCTAAAGACTCAAAAGATGATATAAATACAAATCAACAAGTGAGAACCCAGTAACCTAACCCAGACAAGATGATGATTCTGAAACCAGAGCCTGAGGAAATACAGGCTATATTTTTCAATTAAAAACCTCCAAACAAAGAATTGAGAATATGACCAGGGGCAAGGTGATATCCACTATGAATTGAATTAAAGCCAAACAAACGCATTTTTTCAAATAGGCAGGCAAAGTAAACTGCTTTGAAAGAAGTACTGTAAGTGTTGTCAGCAGATTGTTACTTCTCGTTGTGCACAAAGGCAAAAGGACACGTTTAAGATTAAAAAAGATAAGAAACTAAGGAGAACTGTGCACAGGCACCCTCTTGACCTTTTCATTCAGCTTATTAATTTCTGATTGAATAAGGTAGCATTCATGAATTATTAAACAGGGAAATTCCAAATTGCATTAGAACCATTTGGCAACAGCTTGTGTAAAAAAGTCAATACATGCTGCATGTGAGCATTTTTCTCCCATCTTAAGTCACTGGTGGAAAATCAAACAACCTAATGCCACGACTTAACAGTACAATGTTAGTCTGGTAATTCTTTCACTATACTTGTATAGTTCAGTGGAGTCCCTTAGCTGTACTTCCCTTTATAGTGAGGTATGCACCCTTAGCAGGGTCAAAGTTTAGAATCACACTCCTCATTTGGCGAGTGAGTAACAGAGAGCAGGCGTCTTCCTTAACAGACTGCCTGCGGTGATTAATGACTCAGATACAGTGCCATCAATAGCATGGCGTTCGTGCGAGGAGTCAGCTGGTACACCTCCAGGAGCCAATCAGACTACTCACTTTTGCTTAAGCCCGGGTCAGCTCCAGGCAGACCTTCTCCGATTTACACTGTACTTTCCCCCGCTCTGCTCTGAAACAGCTAAGCCTTCTGTTAATGGTCACTACAGAGAAACGAAGATAGAAAGCAGTCATATTCACAACTGGAGCTGGTCCTGGCAACAGAACAACAGTACCGACTGCAGCCTAGACTTTGTGCAGTTCACATGAGCAAACGACTGTCAATAATACAGGCTACACTGTAGGGCTTGATATACAAGTTTCATAATAACTTATTATCAATAGGAAGAAATTATGTAGAGAACATGGCTTGTGAAAAACACTTTGGCTGCATTTCTTATTTTTCCACAAACTTGTGGTGCATTATCCTCAAACGCATTCAAACATTCCCTGAAGCGACATAAACTTTAGTTTGTGGGCACCATTAAAATGTATTCTGGACACCCCAAAAATGTAAACAAAGTCAGAGTTTATGCACGGATCGTCACGCCATGTCCCATGGCTCTATTCAATTCATGACATGCATGGGTGAACCTGGGTGAGTCTTTGTGGTACACAACAGGAAAGAACGGTATGGGGTAACTCCATATTAAAACAACAGAATGGAGCAAAACACAATAAAAGTGATCAGCAGGCCCACCACAGCTATGGGTGGGACATCACACCAAGTGTCCTTTAAAAGGAAAGTGCCCTTGCAAACAAACAGGTCCC
Source organism: Yasuhikotakia modesta (assembly GCA_036877545.1). Lineage (NCBI taxonomy): Eukaryota > Metazoa > Chordata > Actinopteri > Cypriniformes > Botiidae > Yasuhikotakia > Yasuhikotakia modesta. Next base: position 22,914 of record JBAJNP010001650.1, read on the forward strand.
CACATGCCTGTAGAGCAAACATGAACTACAAGACCCAATAGCACCCTGACATTTGAGTATGGGGAGTGGAAGACATATTTGACCCCACAGGCATTCCTACAACAATGGGAGTCTTTAGAGCCTTCAGCTTCATATGAAGAATGCATTTCAAGTTTCCACACCCACCTGTAAGCCACTACAAAGTGTATTTTTTTTTTAAAAAACTGAACTTTTAAAAGCATTACAATGCAATTATATCTACCTACGTTTTGCCTCATCACATTAATAAAGACTGTGTTAGAAGCAGCAAAAAAACACTGAAATCAGATAATAGCTGCATGCAGGAATGATGTAACTTGGTTTGCTTATGCTGCCTTGCATAGGGATCGGTGTTTGATGTCTCTGTGCTTGAAGATATGAATACAGGCCTGGCAGCAGTGCTTTACACCTCTCTAATGCATTTTTAATTTGATGACGAGCTAAAATGAATCGAGAGAAACAATTTAGGGAATTGTAGCGCTTTCCCAAACGAAAAGCAGCGCATGTTCCCTTTGATTAAAACTCGGCAAAGTCAGTTCGTCAGCCATTTTCCTTTGATGGCGGCACGGCTTGTGAAGAGTCTGTGATTTAGTTAAGTCTCCTTGGTTGCCAGTAATTGTGTGAAAACAAAACAATTACAAAATTAAGAACAAAAGCTAACGCTTGTTAAAATAAATGAATTTGCTAGCATGACAATTTCCATTTGGTCAGTTTAAGGTGCTGCTTACAAGCATATTGTTTCACAGAAGAAAACATTTTTAGCTTAGCTCACCTTTTTCCTTACATTTGCAGTGTCCCATGTACCTCAGGATGCAATTTCCTTAGATTAACAGCAAGAGACTACATCCAGGCTACAGAGTTCACTCTCAAAGGTTTAATAGCTAGTCATCCAATTCCTGCTTCAATTAAAGAAATGACTGTCCTTGGGCAATCCAGGCAGTTATTTCAGAACAGAACTTCAAACACAATCCTTAAATCTTCCCAACAAACCTTCGTTCACACCCTCAGTGTGGCAGGGACAAAAATGCAGCTTGTAGTCTCAGTTTGGTAGGTAAACGGCACTTCTTTTAATAAAAATCATGCAGAGAAAGACAAGTTCTTGTAGGAACAAAATTACCTTCGTAATTACGTTTGACAAGCTTTATACAAGTTAGATAATCTAAAATTGCCATCCTGGTGTAAATCAGTCTATGACAGGCAGTCTAGGAAAGGGCACTCCACGATCGAGAGCTACCTGATCCAGAAGCTGCATTTTAGAGGCAAATTGCAGGACAGCTGAGTTGTTGACAAGCTCTTAACATTAACCAAGACCCTAAATCCTGAAAAGTACTAAAAAAAAAAACTTTCACTCTCCTAACTTACTCAAACCAGCTATTTGAATTTAACATCATACTGTGTCTTCATTTCATTTTACTTTCATACTGTGACACATCTTAATGAATCAGTGCATTCAATAAGACAAAAGTAGGGTGAGATATGACTATTCATTGGCATTAACTTGAACTAAAAAATGGTATTGGTGTGACAGGTGATCAGGGGGAGGGGTTAAAAAAATCCTTTACAGAGGTGGACAGGTAGAGAAAAACGTTTAGATTTTTTTAAATTTGGTACAACACAAGCAATGACACATTCACAGCGAATGCAGGAATGCATTTAAAAAGAGATGTATTTAAAAGAGTCAGAGTCCTGTTTGAGACACATTGCATTCTGGGAAAAAAATGGATTACAGCCAATGACGGATATTGTGTTTGGTCGCCCAGTCCTTTTTTAATCATTGACTAAACACAACAAACACCCATACAGAAATAGTTTCCACAAGGTTGTATCAAAAAAGCAACAGATATTGGAGAACTCCTATCAGCACGACAACAAAAAAAGATAAAACTTCTTTGACAATGATGAACCAAACGGTAGGCAAACCAATTCGAATGAATGAAATGGCTATTAAATATATACATATGGTAATATGCTCAGGTGACCATGGAAGAACGATTAAATGAGATATCAATAAAACCTTGTTCAAGAACACACTCTGAATTTATCATTGAATCCCATTCAGGTTTCAGAACATCATGGTTTAAACAATTGGATGGCCACTTGGCAGCAAAGAGAGGGAATGAATACACAAGATGTGTGAATGATTTGCTAAGCCTGTAGGTGCTAATCTGAAGCAGTGAAATGCCGGGACTGTCACGTTCAATACACCAATCTGGACAGTCAGGGTGGACGGGAGGGGTGGCAGAAAAGGGGGCTCAGGGCAGATCGCAAGAGGATGACAAAGGCATTTGACACGCAACAACCAGAGTTTCTGTTAAGAAAGGGCTTGCTTAACAGCGCTCCTGATGTGCGCATGGAGTAACAGATCTCTTCAAAGAAGATCAATGTTTGTTCAGAACAAACGACAGCTTGGCGGCATGAAGAAAACCCATTTTCACTTGCTGCAACTTTGATGGCTTAAATCCAAATCAAAAGCAGGCCGCTGTCCTTCAAAACAGCAGAGAACAGTAGGAACTTCTCTTAACCCAAACCACGGAACAACAGATGGCCTTAGAGACACAACCACTGGTTTGTTTTATAAAAAAACACATCTGTTCAGTGTCTTGGACCAATGACCTGTATCAATAAACAGCACACAGTGAACATCAACAACCTAATTGTCTATTTAACGTAGGTGCCGCGATACATGGGGGTTTGGGCTGGACAATAACACCAGCTCTCTGGGAAAATCTACTGTTTGTTATGAAGCCAGCAAGGCTCAAACCGTGCCCTGAGGACACAGACACAACACAGGACAAAAACACTGATAACACTGCACCCAGACATCTTTCTGTATCTGCGAAAGTTGAGCAGACAAAACTAAGTCATGGCTTGTTCCTTTGGAAAACATTTTCTGGAATATAAGCCACATAAATCAAATGCGCCAAGATATTAAAGAAACACCAAAAAGCCAAATATGAGGGAAAACTAAAAATAAATCACATTTACTGTGACTTTTTGGATGACAACCCCAGGTGATCCTTTTCTTTTTGTAATATGCTAACAGAGCGCCCCACTTCAACCCAAGATGAGGCTAAAAATTGCAGAAAATATCTAATCCACTGTACCAAAAAAAAAACCTCACATTTACAGTGCTTACTGTATTATAAACCCTCACACTGTTGTTTTCTGCACAAATGTATGCAATACTCTGCCCATCTAACATACAGACAAAACTCAAACATTTGGTTTTGCAGATAGCACACCTCAAACATACAAAATGTTTGTGAAGTACATCCTACACGTTATATTTAAAATAAACTTATTTAAACAAGTTACAAATGTAATGTTATCTAGTTGGCTGACAGATGTCAGTTTGTTGAAATTTAGATTTAGCAGACGCCAGTAACTACCCGCAACATGCAGTTGGCTTTAAGGTGCAAGTTGGTGTATAATAATTCAACATTAAGTGATGTTTGTAAACTAGATGCTTAAATAAACCCTTGAGTAAATAAATAAAAATCCTGTATGATATAAAAATTCTTTGACATGTTTTGCTGCTCTAGATCCCACAGATAAAGCAGAACATAATTATATTCCCATCTATTTTTTTCCTTTTTTTAATGTTTCTCTGCTGTTCACACAGCCACACACCTTCCACATTTTATTCATAAACCAGACAATACTCTTAAAGCAATGCTGAGATTCTCTTACAGACATGTACTTCTAAATTGGTTTTGCCTTTCCAAGACAACTGCCTTCCCACATTGCATTTTCCCATGTGGCATGAGGAAAACCTGAACAGAATGCAGATACACCCTTTCTGAGGGCAGGCTCTCTACAGCTACTGGGACTCATCATCTGTTGGGTCATTGCTTACTCTAGTATGTCAGTGAGGACTTGCAGTACATGAGCCAACACAAAATAGCTGAGGGTCCTGTTGGTCTTAAATAATGTGGACAATGTCCTTCATTGACTTCACAGACAGCAGGCAGTGAGAAGACACTGGGTGTAGTTGACTTGTGAAAAATAGCACACGTGTGTTCCTCTGGTTCCACGGCAGTCCTGCTGTATTTACTTGGTCAGCACTCTAAGTTTCAAACCAGCTGGAAGGTTATCCTGTTTGTCAGTGTCAAACACACCTGTTTTCCCTCTGCCCTCTGTTTTCTTTAGACAAGACGCTATCATAGGCAGAGATTTCAATGCCAAAGGTATTGCGAAAATAATCACTCTTGCCTTTTTGTTCCTGAACACATCAAATATTCCAACCCTATAAGAGAAAATAGTTGCAGTGGACTTAAAAACAGAAATTATTTACATTTTCATTAAAATATGTAAATGATGGTATTCAGTACAAAATGCATGTGGCGCTTGCTAATGAAAATTCAGTACCAAGATGCTGAATTAATATGTGGTATGCGGTGACTGCAAAGTGCACTGCGAAAATCACCTGATCCTACCTCAAGTATTTATGATCTATATGTATCTATATGTCTTTTTGTCTGGCTATATCTATCTCCACACACACGTACGCACGCACACACGCACACACACACACTCTGTGAATTCCACTACAGGCACTCGGTATAATTCCTTGAAGCGATATTCCACAAATTGACAACTTGTGCAGCACAAGGACCCCCTCCTCCACACACAGTGCCATTCAAAGAAAATTAAATTGATGGATTTAGGATTCACAAGGAGTGGACGGAGCGCAGCCAGACGCATGTCCTGAATTTTAAACTCCAATCAGACCCCCTGCTCATTGCCCACACTGATTTCAACCAACAGCGCAAATGGCGTAGCAGAACACATGAGCTTGTGAAAGATACCAGAACCATATTTCTTAAAAATGCCTGCCGCAGTGCAAAAAAGTATAGATTTATATTGATCATATTTCTTTTTCTAATCTCTTATGGCTAGCGCAAATGTGAGCGGAAAGATAATGTGACCCACACTCGGTATGTATAGACAGTGATCAATGGAAAGCAAAAAATGAGTATTCTGAATTTTTTTAGTGTGGGTGGAGTCAAAATACTGTGATGATAACATGGGGACGGTAAGGGTGGTATTTTTATACCCCATGAAACAGAGTACAGTTTTTTCTTTCCACAGGAAAATAAGCACATATTGTTCACTAAAACCAATGACTTTGGAAACGCAGAGGCAATAATTAACACACTAATCTTGCAGCTCGGTATGAATGTGTGTGGCTTAGACCGGAATTCGCAATAAGAAGCTCAAGATGGGAAAAGCAACAAAATCCAGGTCAAATCATAATAGCTTAATATATTATTGTTTAAATGCCGCACACAGTAAATCACCCCTGTAAATTAGATGTTTTCAACAGAACTAACCTAGCAGCCTAAAGGTGAATTAATGTGACTACCTCTTTTGTGACTGTGCAGGTGGCCTAAGTACTACTGACTTACTCGTCCACATCCAACCTCGCTCTTTACGGTTTATCGGGCTAATCTGTTAAGCAACAGTGGGTGTTTTCCCGCCCTCCCTCTCTCCAGCATAGTGGAGGTCTGGAGGTAGCCACTGTCTGAGCTCAATCAACACAACTCCACAGTCCTTTTCCTGAAGCATTCTTGCAAAGATCACAAAAGACACAACTGCACTTCGGTAAACAGCAGGACGCTTGTGTGGGAGTCAAAGAGCAACTCAAAGCAGTCTCACGGTAGGGGTCTCCCTCCATCTGAAAGGAGGCTGGAAACAAATTGGTGCTTGCAAACATTAACCGGCTTGGTGTTTTATTTTCCTCTGAAAGATGGTAGGTAGACACAACACCCTGTTGGTCAGCTAGCCGAAGCATCAGACTGGACAGTATGTAAACAGCATCTTTAAAAATCAATATTATTGCATTTTTAAGCAGGTAATTTAAGGGCGTGTTTATTTGAGTTGGCTTTTATCTGCTCAGGTTAGCCCATCCACAGCCGACAACATGTCTTAGTCTCCAGGCCATCGCGCTAACATCCTATGCTACATTAAACTCGCGTTCAACAACGTGCTGAGCTAGTGAATCATACTGTCTTCTCTGTAAGACAGATCTTCCCTCTCGTTTTTCTCCCCTCTGCCGAGACCACAGGCCAGGACATCTCCATTGAGCCCACAGAAAACGGCCTGGAAAAACAGAACCACCGTTGCACTTGCCACCACAAGAACCTGCCAAATCGGTCACCAAAGAAAAGCTGCTGTTTTTCAAATCTGCTTTTTGTTGTTTGAGGTACGTGGAGGAGAAGGTCGTTCGACATACTCGAAGTTGTTTCTCCTCGAAAATGTCAAGAGTGCAGCTTTGGTCAGAAGGTCTCTGACACTGCAGAATGGACTGACCTAAGCTGTGCTGTGGCATTACAGTTACACGAAATACGTTTTCTCCCTTTTCCAATACTGTACTATTTTTTGCTTTTCCACTCTCGTCCTCCCACATTCATGACTAAGTGTAAAGCTGTTGTTACTAATAATGGTTTTGCCAGTCACGAATTCTACAGTCAATCTATGCCAATAAAGTTTGCAACGTAACTTTTTTTTGACTGTGATATATAATTTTATATATATCACAGTATATTTTTTTGACTAAAACTGACGTTATAGGGACTTTGATATATCTATGATTGAATCAAAGATATTGATTTTTAAATGGGAATTCTCTAACCTGTAACAGTAGCAGCCCGAAAAAGAAACACAAATCTAACTGTCATTATGCAAGACTGACAAAATAAACAAAGCAAGATTTTACACTTTATTGAAATATCAATTTACAAATACAATTAATTTACCTACAGTTGTTCGTCCATACTATGATTTTAACAAAAAATGCACCTTTCATTTTTTATTTTGTTATAAGGCAACATGATGCAAGTCAACACAAAAATGCACCAACCCACTGCCCCTCCATAATTTCATTTCTCCAAGTGAAACGATATTGATTGAGAAAAAAAATAAGGACTCTATCCATCACAAATTTATTGAATGATGACGTAAATAGGACTTAAATGAGGTAAACTGTGCAGTCTGTTGTGGGGGATTAAAGAAATTTAAGGGTATTTCAGAAAGAAAAAGCTATTACATGGTTAAAAAAAGGAGCAATGAATATCAATGAATCAGAAACATGGAACAAAACTCAGAACTTGCATTAAGAAAAAAAAAGTTTTAAAATTTGATTTCTTGGTGACTTGTTGTCAGTTTTGCCATTAAAGCTATAGAACACCACAAAATTGCAAAACATACTTGGGCCACACGGGCAAAGCACAATGGCAGAACATCAACTCATTAGAAAAACAAACTTCTCACTGGTAATGCATGTTATTGCCCATTACAGATGTGCACAGTTGCAGCTGAAAAACCTATTTGCTCTGTGCCTGTCTGCTTTCCTCTTTTTAGCACTCCACACCTCTGCTGATGATGCAAGTCTTATCACAGCACAGATTGTACGCAGCCTCGCATTAGAGCCGTTTCCCACTGCCTTTAAGCCCCCTCCCTCAGAACAGAACCCCAGGGTTATTTACAAGCAGTGCTACAGAAATCTAGGTTAGGCTGCAATTGAAGTGTGAACTATCGCACACTGCAGCAGACAGTGCTTCTGAAAGCTGAAGCTGCTCACTGGAAAACACACAAGAGTATTCAAGCATGCAACGCGAGACGCGCTTGTGATAGGTGCAGCCTGCCACCACAGAGCGCCGCAACCGGGGCTGTGGCGGTAAATCAGCCAACCTGCAAGATTACGTGCTATTATAAAAGCACATGACTCTTCAAAGGTCCAGTGCATGACTCTAAACAACAAATTTAGCTGTGGATGCGCCTTTTTCATGCAGCCGCAACAATGCAGGACAATCAAAGATTTACACAAAGACCATATAACTGCTTCACACACATTCAGCCAGACACATTTTTGTCTGCACCATACAATCATCAACAATAAACTTTCAGGCACCTGCTGGGAGAAGAACGCCTTATACTTTGTCTATTTATAAATCCAAAAAACACTGAAGTCACGTGTGCGGGAATAAATCAATATCTTCACCTCCCGCTAACGTTTTCTTAGCGCTCCTCCAGAAGGGCTCAACCGTAAAAAGGCCATTTTACAAGGTACACCAGAAATAAATATCTCCATGGACTGGTTAGCTCAAACAAATTACGGCATAAATGAACATGCAATTACAGAAGCAAGATAGTTCTTCTCAGGGGCAAACGAATCAATAACTCTTGACAAGTGCAACAGTACAACAGGACAGAACATCATCTGCAAGACGATCAGCCCGAGGGGCACTGCAAAACCTGCAATGGCAATTAAATTAGTGACATCTGAGAATAAACAGGACTAATTTAGTCTCCGAACACCACAGGCATTCAACGCATCCAAACTCTGCTAGAAACAGTGATAAGAATATGGAACCGGGCTGCATTTTTTTTAAACCAGGAGAAGATTTTTAGAGGGTGAAATCTAATACGGAGACGTGCGGTTATAGAACTAACACAAGAAAAAAGGGCAGGGAAGAAACTTATACCTGTCCTCTAATTTTATCCCCCTTTACTCACTGGATTTTCTCTTGGGACGGAATGAGGGGGCTGCAGAAAATAGACTCAACTACATGCCAAGACAGAGATATGGCCTTATTCCACATAACTTACTTTAAGCCTTGTTCATATGAGGTATTTATGGACTAAACAACAAGCCTGATACTTAAAAATACTTAACAATACATAAAAGGTAATGTTTTGACAGATTTAATCCAAGCTACAATTCAGTTTTACATGCAACCAGTATAGCAGTTAATAACAGTTTAAGAAAAATTTTTTCCAATATTTTCCAGACTCTATTTAATCTGTTATCGGCCCTACAAGAAATGTAATACCTTCAACTAATGTCCCATTAATAGACTAAAAAACACACTGGCTATTGTTTGTAAAAACTTTGCTTAACTTTGTACCAACAAAACAAAATAATCAACATTACATCAACAAACATGAAAGAAAATAAAAATGTAACCATTGATAAAAATACTTAAAATATATTATTTACGTATACGTGACTACATTGATCAGAGTCGTATTATCGTATGAAGCGATGTTGGTCGAGATCAGACATGACTGTTGAGATCAGAACTTTATCTTTAAATTATCTTTATTAAACGCACACGCAAATCTTTACGCAGAGCAAACACGAGATAATAAATGTGAACTATAAATGCATTTAGTTTAAACTGGTAAGTCTCACAACATCTTCGCTGAGGTGCATTAAACGAAGAAGCAGAAATTGCTGGTGTGCTCATGAAGGTGTTCGTGTCCTTCGACAAGAAAGGGGGAAAAAACCTCCTCACACAGCTGAAAGGTTTGAAAACGTCTCCATGGAGAGTCGGACGTGACAAACATGCTAAAAAGCGAAATAAGCCAATAAGCAAAACAAATTCTTGGTTCATTAGTGGTAAACACTGAGGTACTTTGTTAGATTTACATTAGGACCCACAGATAAAAAAAAACAAATTTCAGCCAAAGAAGGGATTTTTATAGGGATAAATGGGATCTAAACACCCCGCCACACACACAAAAAAACCTTGCACTCATTTAACAACATTTCTTTCCGAAACGTCAGACACAACGACACCACATTATTTACAACCTAAAAATCACCCATCAAAAACCAGCTGCGTAAATGATGAAAATATAGACAAGCGGCTTTAAAACTACAATCTTCAAAAGTCTAGCACGCCAAAACAAGCGCAAAAATGACAACCTTACAAGAACACTTACAACCATAAACCTAATCGGTAAACAAATACAACACGGAAATGAAGGTTGGTTGCACCATATTGGCCATTACATGAGCGACAACACATTTAAAGGTAACCGGCGCTACCGATCATGTGTTAGTTATCAATAACATCTTTAATGACCCGCTGATGTCCTTTAATGGCTAAATCAACACGATGACAATACGGGGGCATAACAACGTTACATCGGAGACGAGTTACCAACATACATTTTCCCATCACATACATTTAAAGTCATGTTGGTTTTTCAAGTGGCCACCAACTTGACGGTTTCATTAATCGATTATCCGAGACCTTCATTTTAAACCTTGAAATACAACAAGCGGGTAGTTATCGCTAAACATCACAATTACAGCTCACAAGAAACACGTTAAACACAAATGACGCCAATTCGAATCGTGCTCCAATAGTCGCCTCTTATTTAAGTGTTCGAATCGTGCTGTTACACTCCAATAGCGTATCTTTGTGATGGTCGATGAGGACTTAAAGCCCATCTTCACCGCTAACGACGCGACAAATCAGAACGCCTGAGACGCGCAGACAGCGCTGTCGATTATAATACACGCGCTTAGGTATGTCGCGTCGCGTCGGCGCTCGCTTGCAGTTAATATGGGGGGTCTTACACCTGTTTGCATTTGCTTTGCGATAGAAAAGCCAGTCTATCTGCAATACAAACAAGCCAAGCCTAAAAATACCACCAATATTTCACTCAAGCCACCCAAATGCTCTCGACTCGATTTCTTACCTGTGTTTAAATAGATCGGCGTCACATAGCAGCTATTTTAACATCTAGATGTCAAGCTTATAGGTTCACCCGACCGCAAGGAGAAGAAGAAATCTCTCCCTTCTGCCTCTCTTCTCTCCATCTACACGAATCAATCGGCACACACACACTTTCACTGTCCAGCCTCAAGACCCGACAAGCCGATCCCAGAGCCACTTACAACGATCAGCAAACTCCACTGAAGTGTCCAGACTCAACCAGCCGAGCCAAGATTTACTGTACACATCCACAGACTTACCGTCTACCTCCAGTAGTTTTCCTTTTGAATGACATTTAATCTGATTTGGAAACACCAGTTAATGTAAATGGATACATTTATATCAAATATGTTCATTCATGCAATAGAAATGTTATCGTAAATAATAATGTTATTGGCCTTAGCATCTACTTCATTTATATTCTCTAGAAGGACTGTTATTTGATTATTTTGATGTATTTCAGTTATTTTAATTGCTATTTCTTAACTCTTGTCAAACTACTATTGAGGCCTTACAAGTCTTACATTAAAACTTTCACTATCACAGATTTAAGACTCGACAAGCAGAGTCCGTCCACTCGATAATATCTATACGCTGATACACAAAACGCATAATAAAATAAAGTCCCCCTCTGCAACAACACTTACCCACATTTGGCAATTCTGACATAAATGAAAATGAACTGACCTGATTCTGTAAGATAAAAATACTTCCAGTGCTTCTTCGTTGTACTGATGAAACAGGCTGATGTTCAAAGCAAAGTCCTTACTGTCGAAAGCTGGATTTGTGTCGCTGGTTATTGCTTGATATCTTCTTGCGTTTATTTCATTCACAGATTCGTCTTGTGTCCTTAAGATTTTTGCGCCAAAATGTCAAAAACGAGGATGAATTACTCCTGGCAAAGCCACGGGACGACTGCGCGGCGCTTGACTATAAGTCCTGTTTGGGTCTTTATGACGAAGAAAGCAAATTTAAAAGAAATGTAAAATGAAAGTACATAACGAAAGTCAAAGGCGATCACATGGTGGGGAGATGGTCTCAACAGCTTCGCAACTCTATGTAGCGATTCGTTTATTCGGCGTTTCGACTTGCTTTGCACTTGCTGTGTAACTCCAGTGTCTGTGCTTTGAGGAATATGAGTTTTCTGACGGAGGAGGATGAATATACCTTTACACTCCACCCCTTTAAAAGCCTCCACCTCATTGCTACTCTACTCCAGTCCCCAGAATAGGACAGAGACACGTACAGACACACAGATATAAAACAACTGCTTTAAATGATGTGTCATTGTGTCTAAATTGACGCTAACATAAATATGTACTACTTGATGTTGAAATAAGCACGTGTATATATATATANNAGAGAGAGAGAGAGAGAGAGAGAGAGAGAGAGAGAGAGATAATCTTATCCTACATCCTATAATATATAATATTGCTGATACTGTTTCTTTAATGTTACATGTAACCTCTTTACTCACATCTGGGTTTAACCTTACATTGCCTGACTGACACAACATTTGTTACTAGGACATAGAGTGAGATAAGATTTCTTATTCCCCATGTAGCCCATAGGCTCATGTATATCTTAAACAGGTCACATAATCCCTTTAGACACAGAAAAGCAGTCTTGTACAAATGGGTCTCAATATCAGGTAACATCAGCAGTGCATCTCTGTGGTTTCATTTACTGTAGCCATTTCACAGTTTATCAGCCAGCATTTCAACTGGACAGCGAATACCCAGATTCGAAGAGAAACAAGGAGACCTTTGGTCTCTGGTGTTTCTCTATATTCCTGCAGAGGATAAGATTATCAACATCTCCACAGTTTCTCATTCGACGATCAATATCCAGCCATTTCTGGATATAAAGGTGGCCATCTGAGAGACAACTTGAGGTGGCTATCACAGATCAATAAAGGCCATCTTTAATAAGGGCAAATGTCCCCAGCAGTACCTGAGATCACATTTAAAAAAACAGCCCAAAAGCATTCAGGCATTTGATTGATGAAGTTTAGCCTGGAAGCTTTCAGAAAGGTTGATTGTTAACACAAAGGCGGCCAATAAGAAACCATATTGCAAAGTTCATATTAATAGTATTGCTTTGTGTTGAAAGGTCCTAGAGTTGATTTAAATGTGGAAGGCATTTCTATCAATTTATTGTCATCCAAGGCAACCACATTTGGGAAGATAAAAATGATACAATTGCAGATTGTAACAGCTTTTATTAGATGTCTGATACACATCGGCTAAAGGAAGTTCAGCCAAAGATGAACATTCATGCTAACAAAAACATGATGTCTTTTATCAAGCTGAATGCAAACAAAGGTATTAAAAAATATTTCGTCTCTATAGATTTTAGACATTGCAAGTGATCAGATATCATTTTTTGTAACTTAACATCCTCTGGTGCATATATACATTAATTGTATGCAACAGAAAGATATCCTGGTAAATTTTTCTCTTTTATCTGTTACTGTAGCTCAACTGGAAAAGCATTTTGTTAGCAACAGAAAGGTTGTGGGTTCAATCCTTGGAAACAAAAAACTCTGAGAAGTCACTTTGGATAAAGGCATCTGCCAAAAGAATAAATGTTTTCTGCTGACTAAAGTTATTACTGTTTGGAACAACATAAATAAATGATGACAGTTTAATTTTTGGTAAACTGTGTCTTTAAAACACAGTATTTTAGGGCTACAAAGTTATTTTGAAGATTAAAACTATGGCGCAGGTAAATTAATCTTCTTAAGGAATGACAAGAATTTCATGCAAAAATAAATAATTTCATGCAATATCGCTATCAGCTTCTTTTCTTTATGCTAATATCACGTTAATAGGTGATGCACAAACTGAAGCATATGTTAGTCAGAGCAAATCCATTTGAGTGTGTCTAATGTAAAGTGACAAAGCAATGTCCCTGAGAGCAGTCATGTTTGCTGGGCTTCAAATCCTATTTGCTGTTTCACTTAAGGTATTAAAAAGGAACGACAAGCCAGAAACAACAGTGTTCTTGGCTCATTGGGATACAGCTGTATAATCAGAAGATCAGAATACTGTACTGTTCTACTGTATGTACCATTCTGTATTACATTGTCACAGGTAAATGAGTATGAGAAATTATATTTTTAAAGCCTACTGAGTCATATTTCACACCAGTATTAAAAACGAAATTACTTTTTGCTTAGACAATTAATTTTTTTCTTTTTTGCATTGTCATTGTCCATTTTATGATCCTTATAACTTTCTTTTGAAAAACCTGAATTAATGAAATTTAATATGAAAGAATGTACAGTATACACACAATCATATATATACAATATTATATAAAAAATATATAAATTGTGTTCAGACAGAATCATTTGCATTACTGTATTACTAAAACTGACGAGATTCATCAATGAAATAATGGGAATTATAAACTTAGCAGTAAAACATCTGCATTACAGTAATGAGATTTAGGAAAATCTGCCTAATTGTCCTAAAAATAATGTTAGAATGCAAAACAAATCTTAAAAGTCCTAAACTAAGCTTTATGTTCTTTGTGTGTAAAATATAACATGTTATTTACATCTATTTTTGTTTTTTTTGTAAGATATACCAGCAGTATTTTTATGCATTTTTCCTCTAAACAAACAAATATTATAAATAAAACTGCATTTGAAGCAAACAAAATGCCTACTGTAATCTAGCTATGTGAATCATACTGTACATACTGTAAGTCAAGCATCACATGGGCTCAGCTGTTCAGTTTGGCCACGTGGCATTATGGGTAGGCGCACTGCTTCTGTACTGGATAAGTTTGTTCTCAGTAGTGCTTAAAATGAGAAAGCGCCGGATCTCAGCATTAAGCATCTGTTTGCCCGGATACGGCGCGTCATGACTTTTTAATGCCGCTGTTGTTTATTGCTCAGGTTGTGTTAAAGCGTTGGCTAGAAAATGACATCTACATGCTTTGATGCATGAACGTTGTCTTTCATTGCTCCTGTCTGCTTTAGTTTTCACTCCACAGCTGAGAAAACACCAAAATTCAGAAGGGCAAGACGTCTATATTCAATTCACACGTGTGCTTGTGCATGAGCGCATGCCTGCCTGCATGCTTGTTTTTCACACCACAGATGATTAACCAGGTCATGCAAGGGCGTCCCGGTGAACATTGTGTCTTTCTGATTAATAATTTATTGGCACTTTAAATGGGGTCCAAGTCCAAGGAAATGGTTCTGGTAGATAGACAAAGACAGCTGAGTTCATTCATAGCAACTGTTCCGATTAGTGCATGTGTGCTTCATTCACAGTTATCAGGGTGACATCTGTTAAAAACAGTCGCCTCTGTTCTCAGTTGCTAAATTTATTTGTAAAGTGGCCAAAATGTTTCAATGATGAGGTAAATGGGTTCACAGAAGCAAGGACAACACCTTTGTTCATCTACTCTGACAAAGATGGCATGTGTCATGGCATACCCACAATGCATTGCACCAATCTGCACCAATTCCTCTCGGACTAGAACATTCTTACTGGTTACTGGTTATTCTTACTGAAAACACAAACACATCCAAAATCATAAATGAAATTATAATATCTCTGTGGGTGGCCTGTCCTGACATGCAGTATTCTTGAGGCGCAGTTGCAAACAGCAGAACTCAATTATGCTTCAATTATACCACTTGATAAGATCAGTTAATCATTTACAAGTGAACATAAACAACAAGGCGCCAAGTTTGATAAGTTTAAGCCAAGCAATTGTGGGTTTCCTCAGAAATGTCTTGGGTATCTTAAAAGATGAGTTCACCCCAAACTCTTTATGTATTCCTCAATGTTACTCTCAACCTGTATGCTGTTATTTTGTATTTGTAAGAATTGCTATGTAACTCTTGCTTTACAAAAGCAGCTCTAAGTGGCCAAGGGCTGTCACACTTTAAACTATATTTACATTTATACATTTTACAGACACTTTTACCCAAAGCAACTTACAGTAAATTCAAGGAATAAATTTTTCAGCATATGTGTTCCCAGGGTATCAAATCAAATTTACAATACAACATCAAATTTACAATAGCTGTGTATAAGGAACAAACTGAAGTCACTATGTTGCCCTCACCCTACGATTGTATCTAGCCTATGTGCAAGCATTTAAGAGACTCTAACATTAACGTAATTGTGCATAGCAAACATGACATTTATTGAAATGATCATAAATGACCACTAAAAATTTTTAATACCATACTGATTATAACTGCCATTGACCTGACTTGTGTGCTAACACACACAAATCCTGCAGAAAATGGGAGACTGGATCACATTAGCATCTAAATGATGTGTCAGAGGGTGAGAAATCAGATAAATATGTAATCTATATCATGCTATATATCCTATTAGACAGCATGTCTCCTACTGTTAGAAAAGTTACATCATTAACTCACATTTAAAGACCAATCGCATCACTCATCTATGCACTGATTCCATCTGATTGGATGGTACATTTTAGTTGTTACGACTCATGAGAGAAAAAATGTGGCATTGTGTGGACTGAAAACTGTGGGACATTTTTTAAGAATACTGGAGCACAATGAAAAATAAAAAAACCTTCACTCTTCATTAAAGTTTGGTTGCATCAGACGAAGGTTTGTTTAACTTTTACATAATTACTAATTCCATCACAGTAAATATTATGCCTTCCAGTTCTTTATATTTGTATTAAGATAAATGATGGGGATTTGTGACTAAACCCCTTTCATCCAATTTTGGTACAAATTTTCCTCAAGTTTTTTTCAAGTTTATGCTGGCAACTAGCAACAATGAGAATTTGAGATTTTACAAACACAGGAATTGATCTGATTAAACAAGCTTCAGCTATGCTCATTACGCACAATATAACATTACAGTCTATTTTCTTTAATGGATGACATTTGATGCTGAAGCACTGGTGAAGTTTCACTACTCTTGCATCAGCAAAAACCCATAAGCTTTCTAATTACAGCACCATTGGATTAAAACACATGAGTTTTTGCTTGGCTTTGTTTCTCATGTTAAACAAATGTGGATTCCAGGATGCACTTGGATGTGATTCATGTTCCAAACATAGTTACAGTTATTAACATATTTCATGTACTATTCGCTGTAAAACAAGAGTGCCTATTTTCTGTATGTGTTACTGATTGTCATGTTTTGGGATGTGTACATCATGAAACCCATTGAAATTTAACACACACACACACACACACACACACACACACACACACACACACACACACACACACACACACGATCTTATATTGGATTGGATAGCAGCAGTGACTAAACCACCTACTAATATGTTACCTTACAGTAGAATTATAATGAAGGTCAACCAGGAATCTTCCCTTAGTGAGAAAGTTAGCTTAAGTTTAGAAAGACTCACAGACATCAAAATTACAACAAAATTACAGACATCACAGGTTTCTCAGGGGAATTGATTAATTAAATTATTAAATTATTTATTGGTCTAACTGTTATTTATTGGTGTAATTAAGAAACAGAAAAACCAACTGGTCTACAATCTGGAATTTTTCAGTAAGATTACATGAGCCTAAACCAAAATTAATTTCACATGCGATACAGACCATTAACTTATAAGAAAAACCTCACGGTTCCACTACGTGATTCCTAAACACTGACCTTCCTCTCAACTCCACAAATATTTGCATATTTGCTGATGGCTTTCCTGAAAAGACAGGTGCTGATTTAACTCAGCACGTTTTCAGACACCAGCAGTCACGTTCAAAAAACTGCTTTGCCAGACAAGCACTCGGGCAGCTGAACAAACAACAAGAGAACAATGAGAACTAATCGCTCTGATTACGCCTGCAACGCAGACGCTGAACAAAAAACCTACTTTCACACCCACACAACTACGTTCCTCACATCTCACAGTGCAACCTGAGGACGTTTAGAAGGAGGGTCAGCCTCAGGTATCTGACAGGCTCTGATATCATATGACACAGGGCCAAGATAAACATCTGAGTGGACATGTAGGTTTGTAAAAGAGATGGAGGTTGAAAGAAAGATTTAAAGGAGTAGCACCTGCCTTCTTAACAAATTAAAGACCCATGGGTTGGAATTTCAAAAGCTAAACATTGACGCCTGAGGACATGTCAGGGAAAAATTGCATTGCTCACAGGTCGCTTTGGAAACTTTTTTACACTGCTAGTTATGACACAAAACTAGTAATTTTTTATATTTTAAAAAATGTAAATTTATTTTTACACATGAGAATGCCTCAAAATATGGTTTTGTCACATTTTTCTGACTTTTGGGTAGTAAGTTGTCCCTGATATATGATTAAATAAACCCCAAAACACACAAATATATGATTAAAATTAGATCAGAAAATACATATTTCTGCAAAACATTTTTGCTAGCTGGTTGGTGTCTTAGAAACTTAAAGAGAAATGTTTTTAAAGAGAAATATCTCTTTAAAAACAAGATGAGAAATGTAATATGAGAAGGTTTCTCATGAAAGAGTCTGACTCCATCAAAAGTCTCTATTTAATCTCATTGATGTCTAGGAGAATCAAAGAGGTCTCGTTTGTGATTGTCGTTCTTATCTCTTACGCATCCTTCTTAACACTGCTGGTGCCCTTTCAAAAACATCTGTCTGCTGTACTGTAATTACCTGGAGGTACTCTAAACAGGATCCAGCCTCACGTCTTTAACTTCTTTCAATGAGAAAGTGGATGGGAGGCTGATTAACCTGTGAGTAACACCCTTTTTCTTTCTCCATTTCGTTCCCTTGGGGCATAAATACGGGTCACTAAAGTTTTGGACTGGGGAGACATGTAAAGCCAAGCCATTGATCTTTTGTATTGGAGGTTCCTTTAAAAGCCTTGACCTAACTCTGGTATTTTCTGCACACCTTTGGAATTCCATTCAGCCGAGGCCTTTGTGATCACCTGAGGCCTCTTCTATTGTGAGATGCTTATACGTCCGCAGGGCACCATAACTCGAAGCGTCTCACCTTGCTTAACAGACGTTCTTTCATTAAGAGGTTTGTTTATCCTAAAACACTCCTCTGCATTTATCAGAGAACCAGGGAATGTCGGCTTTGCGCCAAGAGATCCCTGAAGACAAACCTCAAAACAGCGGCCTTAAGCTTTGGAGGCATTCCACAGTAATTTCAATCCCAGACTGTCAGAGATTTGT
Organism: Yasuhikotakia modesta; assembly: GCA_036877545.1. NCBI lineage: Eukaryota > Metazoa > Chordata > Actinopteri > Cypriniformes > Botiidae > Yasuhikotakia > Yasuhikotakia modesta. Next base: position 41,614 of record JBAJNP010001650.1, read on the forward strand.
CTAAAAACAGGGGGTTAGTGTTTTATAGCTCATTATTTAGAGTGAAAATCGCTGTCATTGTGCACTGGAGTGGGTTGCAAAAGCCCTCAACACGGTTTTGTGTCATGTGATGTCACTATCTTTGTAAAGCAGAAAAAAGATATTCCAGTGAGGCTCTGGGTGTTGCTGAGCATTCAATGAGCCATAAAGTAAACAGGAAGTAATTGGAGTCTTTGAATCCTTTATGGGAATTCTTGGCACTTTTAAACAAGATCGTGAGCGAGCCAGTGTGAGTGTAGTGGCACAGATACAATCCTCTGAATACAACTTTATGATCCATTGATTTCAGAGTAAACAAGCGCGCGATCGGGCATCTCGGATTCGTAATTTACATTTTGTTATACCAACACCGGTGGCTCCACTCCCAGCTCTCCTGTCCGATGCCAAGAAAAAGTCAGTTTCCTTGGATCTTTGCTATCTCACAGTGACATTTCTGTGAAGCCTGGGGCTGTTTGTGTGTATCAGGTTACTGATCAATTCTCAAATCGCAGTTACACTCAATAGGAATGGACTGTAGATGCTGAGCCCAGATGTCATATAATGCTAAAACTGGCTTAGAAGGTCTGATGATGTCACGTTTGCCCGGGCTACAATCATGTACGTAAACCTGGAGCTGAACATCTCTGTTTCTATGGTGATGATGTAGTACAGTAATTGCATTATTTTGTCATAATTGAAATGAATGAGGTAAATCACATTAAAAGATGAATAGGTTCTGTTCAATATTAAATCTCGCCCTGCATTAAGGAATATTTCTTGTCGCATACACGTACGCTATTATAAATAATAAATACGTATTCAATTAAATTATGCAAAATCGATTTGAAATTCCAACCTCATTAGCCAGAATTCCCAAATGCCTATTCAGGACCTCCAAGATGTTGACGCCACACCCCTTTTACAGTATAATATAATTAAATATAATTGAACTTCATTTACATTGCCTTGTGGGATAGCGCCATTGGTCTAGGGTGAGGAAAGAACCAAGAGTGAACATTAGAGGTAAACGGAATGGAATGTTGCTAGGCAACATATAATTTGGCTCTGTTATCTGGCATGCATGTCATTATCCAAATGACGGTTCTACATTCTAATTATATGTTTAATTGGTGCATGTGAACTCAGCATCATATGAGGGCAAAAGTAAATGTTTTATGAATAGGGTCACAAAGAATAACTGCCAAAGACGGTCCAATAATACTGTTGGATGGAGGACAGTCACATGGGTAGCATTAGGGGTGGGTTTCGGGGGCTAAAGCCCCAAATGTTTCTTTATCAGCTTGTCAAGTTTTCATGCCTGGTAATTTTTGTCACTGTAAAATCCATTTAGAGCTGCAATTATGTTCTATAATTTAGACAATCTTGCAAGCCTGATATTTGACATCATAATTAGTTACAATATTTGTACAATAATGGCATACTGCAGCTTGTGTGGAAGAGAGGCTTGTATAAATAATTGCCTACTTTGTGATATGCTTTTGCTGTTTGTTGATTTTATGGTTAAAGTTCCTGTATCCAAAAGTAATAAGCACCTAGATTTTGCAGCCATAACTCATAACACAGAAAACCCAGTTGTGCTTGAGGAATTGTGCTTGTGGCAAACTTAAGACATAAGCCAGAACATTTGTGGTTCTTTTATTAAGACATGATGCAATGAACCTTGCAAAGTTTGTCAAAGTCAGCAACAGTATTTTTCTGCAAAAGTGCTCATTGCAACAGTCTGCTAAACTTCCAAAGACCCAGCGAGTCACTGACAAGACATAAACTGTCATCAGAGCAGTGTGCATTGAACTACACAATCCTTTCAGCATTTTTAAGCAGTTACAGCCATAAACACAACATTTCTGATCTCTGGCTATGCCTGGAGGTAAAACTAAGCTTTGTGGACCTTTTTAGTTTTCCCCTGGTAATACTGTGAAATTTGCTTAATAGAAAACGACTAATTGCAGATTTAAACTTTCTACATTTATGTCTGTGTCAAATGTATCATATATAATCTTCAGATGCATTCAATGGAGTTCCAGTTATTTAATAAGCTCACATCAATTGAATATCATTTATGTATATCTATATATGTATAAATGTGTGTGTATATATATATATATATATGACAAAAATGTATATTATATATTTATTTGTAAAAGCAACAATACACTTTATACACCACCTATGAATGTTCTATTTTCTATCCAGAAATATTTAAAGCATATTTATTTGTTCAAAGGATATTATATTTAAAATACTTAATAGAATCTTACATTTATTCATTTGGCAGATGCCTTTATCCTTATAAAAGTAAATTTTAATAAAATCTCAATAAAAGTAAATTTTAAGTTTTTATTCATACTTGTCTTCCCTGGGATTTAACCCACACCCTTTGAACTGCTATCACAATGCTCTACCAATTGAGCTGCAGGAATGCCTGTCTGAGGCTTGACCGTGTGGAGGAATGAAATTCCAATTACGAGCTCACAAGCAATGTTAGCCACACCTCTTTTGTGACAATCCATAAATAACTTAAATTGAATCTAATACAATTAAATGGTAGTAGCATAAAACATGCCTTTTTAGTACTCTGGTTTACTGAAACTTAGTATTGCTGCACTGTTAGCTGCTCCAGGATAAATTGGTTGTGCTTTTCCTCAATTTATCTGCTAATTGATTAAATGTAAATGTCATTCCTGTTTCAGATGAGGCTAGTGAAGAGGGAAGCCAAGAAAGATTTTCAATATACAACTTAAACATCTGTGTAATTGGGAATTACAGGCAAATATACTGTAGCATATACATATTGTCCTTAAAAGCACTCAGGGAGGCACTTTCTAGTGCAACCAGTTAGAGGGATTTAGGAGTAAAGAGAGGAACATAATTCTCCCAAATGAATCCTTTTGCATGACTTGCTTTTGGGCAATTTTCTGCTCAAGATCAAAATGCAGTGAATTTGTGTTGCATCCAGGCTTTGATTTAAGGCACATTCCCATAGTTGTAGTAATCCATTGACCACCTGTTCACCCACTTCATGGCACTGAGGACTAAGTAACTCAGTCACGGCTGCTTAAATCACACTGAACCATGGAGAAAAGGTCAAACCCCCACCGAAACCTCGCCTACCATCCACCCAGTGAATTCCAAACACTCCTACGGTACAAATGTGGGAGTGAGGCCTTGAGCAGACTAGATGTGGTTAGATACGACAATGTAGCAAGCTAAGTTCATAAACATCAAACATTTCTTTTGGTCAACATGTTCTTCTAAAGAACCCTTGAATCGAACCAATGAAGTTTGGCCATGCTAAAGTAGATCAATGGTGATTGCTCGAAACCTTCTGCTCTTTGAAATTGCAAAGTGAGAACAGACTGGCCCTGTGCCACCAGGCTGTCTCTGATCCAGTCTGTTATTGGGTGGTCATTGTTATTTAGATGTGCTGACAGAATTGTACTCCCCCACCCTTTCATTCCACAGTCCCGATTGTGTTGCTTTGACCAAACAGATGTGCCACTGAGCCGCAGTTAATGTTTTTTCCCAGAACAATGCTTTCAACCCTTTCCTCACCAAGCTAGTCTCACAAATCAGCTTGAGGTTTTAGCTTTCTTTTAAATGCTAGTTTGTAAAGTGACATGTGGGAATACATTTTCACCCAAATTGGTGTCTGTCTACACCGAGGGAAAAGTAGAATCTCTGCTGTCTTCTTTGTTGTTGCTGGGCAGACAGGTAATACGAAATCTTGTTTTAAGAAGTCTGGCCAACAAGGGCATAGTTTAGTCTGTCCTAGGGCTCTGATGAAAGTATGCTTTGATCATCAGGTGATCATTTTGGGATGTACCGGGATGGCACATACATCCCAAAACCTGCGTTAGAGGTATTAGTTATTAGTCATTTTGCAAAAAAATGTATGAATTTACTTCACATAGTTTTTGAAAAACAACCAAAAAAGACCCTGGAACGGCTATCTGACTGTTGTTAGCAGTCTCTTACGATTACACTAGCACAACACATCGATCTGTGCACATAAATCATAAATGTAGGCTTTATTCTGACTGAATGTGAGCTGCATTTCTCTTATACACACAAATCCACAATCTGTCCTTGGAAATAATGGAATGTGTAAAACATGACAGCAACCTGCAAACATTGATCCAAAAATTATCAGATTTCAAGCAGTCAGCAGTAAGCCTCAAAATAATGTGTCTGCTTGAGTAACATAGAGAACAGCACTGGGTGGTACAGGTGTAAATGAGCAATCACTGAGATCGTAATGAGATTTAACCACTGCATGCAATTGCAGAATTAAATGAGTTTCTACACCGTTGCATTTGCCTTTGGATTTTGTTCATTTTAATTCTCATTTTTGTTAATTGAACTCTCACGAATTTACTGGGAATAACTGGCCCTATTTTGTGGCTTTGGTTGAAATTTAACATGCAGGTTCAACGCCAGATTTGACTCCATGCCTAAAGCTGTAATGATCTGGAAGGGAATTTTGAATTGGCACTGGGAAGCGGGAACACTCGATTCCCATTCACTACCATAACTCTGAGTCTGAAACAAAGGAAAAATTAAGACCCTACTTGTGTTTTCTTACTGCTTTTTGGATTTCAGATGCAGGCCAGTGTAAACATAAAGCACACCTGTGGAAGAACAGCACATGTTAATTACTGCATGAGCGAATGTTTGCAGCTCTTGTCTAGTTGTTGGACCAGTGGACCTCGGATAAATCAATCCTCAATCTGTAGAAAATGACTGGTTATATCTGAGGCAGGCCTGTAGTGGTAACCAGATTAGATAGGCATATGGTACATGCTGTAATGTGCCATGAATTTAATAAGACAAGGACCATAAGCACCTGTTTCAGGGCTGATCTGTCAGGAGAACCAGTCTGATTAGATTTCCACCCATTCTTGAGGGAAAGGTCCTTGGTTTGCATGTAATATTGAATAAAGAGGCCTTTTACTTTTCCCCTAATAAATAAAACAGCCTAAGTTAGTTTTCTGGTCTTAGTGGGTTTTGAAATGGTCTAGCTAGTCTTCTAGACTAGACCATACAGACAGTGTATCTTAAAATGTTCAGTTCAGTTAAAATCTAAATTACAGTAAAAATAAATTTACATTAACATTTTACAGCCTCCTGTTATAAAAAAAGCAGTGATTAACTAGAATAATATTAATATTATATACTAAATAAATTCTACTACTATATATTAGATTAATATGATAAGAAATATAGAATATGAATATGAATCTTTATTAATGTGAATCTTTATATTATTAATATTCCACAAAAAGTGTAACGCCAATAATAATATGTGAGAATGTGTCTATATCTGTATATATATCTGTGAAGCTCTTGCTCAGTTACATTTACATTTATGCGTTTAGCAGACACTTTTATGCAAAGCAACTTACAAATGAAGGAACAATAGAAACAGTGTATCAAATGAAAAAACAGTCCTATAAGCATGGTTCCATTTTCCCTATACTAGCATAGAGTAAGCAAACAAGTACAGTTGTACCCCCCCACACACATTTTTTTAAATAGAGAGTAGAATGAAATATAGAGAAAAAGAAGTGCTAGGTTGGTTTAGCTTGTGGAGCAATAGGTCTCCTTGATTGACCCGGGAGCTGAAACGTTCTCCAAACTCCTCCTAATCCAGCGAACAGACAGCCTCAAAGAGCCGCTTAAGCTGTTTTTATTAGAGCTACTCTGATGTACAAAAAGTTCTGGCGATTTCATTCTACAACATTTCAGAACATTCCAACGATGGCACATCTAAATCCAGAGGGCTAAATACCCAAGCGTTTCATTTAGAAAAATTCAAACAGTTCGTTCAACAGACATGACTTTGTTCTCAGAGACAGTGCAGAGACTTTCAATGTCAGGAGGACAGACTCTCTTATGAATGCAGATAAAAACAACACTGACTCAACCATACACCAATGTAACCCCTTCCTTAATGATTTCTGCTATTCTCTGCTGTTTGTTTCATTATTCTCAGTACTGAGAACATCTGTAATGAAAACAAAGAAACGAGTCAGCGGTATAAATGCTACATCTGGCTATTTCTCCCACGGACAGATTGTTAAGGTCAACTTCAGAGCCTCACTGTCGTCTCTTCTGTAAAATAAGTCTTTGAACTTCTACCATTAAGTAAATTCGAGCCTTTCAGCGGTGATGACACAGGCTCATTACTGTGACTTCAGTGTGTAGCAGCAGATGCACTGACCCTTGGGGGTGTTCAGTGACAAGGTGGCGGCAATGATGTATATCTCACAGTGTGAGCTGTTCTTATTTTTCCACCCTATTACAGACATTATTTTTCACAGAGAAGCGCTATGAACACTACAGCCATAAGATTCTGCTCCTTCGTAGTCAGGGGGAAGATATTTTTTTACATATGAGTCATCTGCTATGACATTTACATACATGTCTAACAAAGTCATCTGGACATCTGATAATGAGTTTGACCTCATTGTTCCTGTCATTAGGTTTGACCAATCTGTGGCAACCTTTATTCTTTAAGGTCAGAATAAAAGTAAAAATAACCCAAGCAGTTTATTTCATGCCAAGACTTTTTAGGCATTTTTGAATGCCTGGTTTGTTCATTGCAGTGTATTGCAGTGATTGGTGTTTATTGCAGTGATATGTAAGTAGATTTACTGTTACAAACTAAATTTGTTAAAAATTTATTTGATGTCAATAGGTCTTTAATTACATGATGGAAATATAAATTTGAATGACTAATATAAAATTGCACAATCCTATGAAAATGTCCAGCCACAGCCAGTATACTATACTGGTCATATATAGTCGTTCAGCATAGGAGCCAATCACAGCCAAGGTTACTAACACAGACAGTAGAACAGTTGTATGGCGTTTTGTTTGACGTCTATGGGCATGAACAAGAAGCATTAAAAAAAAATCAAAAAATTAAAGTTAAAGTCAATGCCTTTTATCGGAGTAGTTTTTCAAACTTACCAACAGCCATATAAGCATCAAGACAAATAAGTTCAGAATCAGTTGTTTTCAGTAATCTAATATTTTTTATATTTGTTTCAAGAAACACTGCAAGCATTTGTCTGTTCATATAGTAGCTGTACTGTCTAATGCAGAAATATATATCAGTGTTGAAATACTTCATAGCTTACACCATCTTCAGCTATTGACCTTTGTATCTCAGTGATGGCATTCTCTATGAGTCAATTGATTTTAGCTTCAGCGAGGGGCCAGTAGGAAAAAAAACAATTTTGGTTGCTTGCTGTGTTTTGATACAGTAAGTACTTAGTTCTGAGCATTTGAAAAACATAGAAGCTCAGTTTTGTTGACTGTGAGGTTTGATACAAAATGAAACAAAACTCCAATTGAACATCATTTTCACCAGGGTGGCACAATGTACATCTACCCTTCACCTTATGCATTCCACATGTAGGAAAGCAAGATACAGATGATATTACTGAGGTATACGTGGGCCATTGCAAGAATGCCTGACTGAAATCCAGCTTACCTCACAGGTGATTTCAGGTTAAGCCCTGCTGAGCCCACCACAGCAATCTTCATGAAATAACTATAAAGCGGCTACAGTTTGATAAGAAGTCCAGTAAAACGAAAGTCTCGCCCCGCCCCGGAGTGTTCACGCTTTTCACCTCACGATTATTCAGCTCCTGCTAATCTAAAAAGCCAAAAAACATGGAATTATTAACCTGCTCTGACATTAATCTTTCCGATGGGTTCCAATTAATCATGAATTATAGTTTGAGGATGTGCGGTTTCCTACATCTCTTCTCGAACGATTTTGTAAGATTATGGGGCAGTAAAACATTTCTTGCTTTGTAGCAAGATCTGCCAGCGTTCCAATCAAAAGATCAAACAAAAGCTGATGCAAGTGTGTCTCAGTTTGCTGAATTGTAAATCTTGTATCTTTGCAACAATATATTGGTTACCTTGTTAGCACATTTTAAATAGCCTTTGTTTTTTGCAATTCAGCAATCTAAAAAACCAAAATCTCTGTAATTTTAACTGTGGTTCTGGGGTTGGAGTTGGTTGTCACTTAAACAAGCATATTTGTTGACTGTGGCATTTTATTTTCTTTTACTATGAAAAAGCCAACGTAGTACCAACCGCGCCAGGAACACATGCCATTAGCTAAGCAGCATGTAAGTTCTACTCTAACAAGGCCTATTTATATTCCTCACACAGAGACCCTCACAGTTTTATCCTAACTTAGTTAGCGTTCCTGTCAACTGAAGCTATCTGTACTACAGACAACTTTAGCAGGAGAAAGGTCTCCGTGAGGCCAAAGGTTCATCATCAGTGCAAATTAAAGCTAATTAAACCTAAACAATTGATAATTGCTAAGTGTTAATACTTCTAACCAAATAATATCACACTGAGACTCCCATGACTCCACACTATCAGCTCGACTGCGTTTAGTGCAATTATCAGCAATACAGTTTGATAAGAAATAAAAAGAACAGTAAATTTATCTTTGCTTCAAAATACAGAACAAATAGAATTTACTAGCTTGGCTACTAGTGCAAATGAACCAATTTTCCTTTTTTTGTGGTTTTGCATTTGAGTTACATTTTAATATACAAAACTGACCAAACATCAAGTGTAATAGTATTGCTAAGAATTTATTGAGTCAACAATATGCAGAGTAAGTTATAAATGTGACATCAGACTCAACACTGAGATTTAAAAGCAGATGAGAGATGCGAGTTGTACCGCACTTATACACGTACTGCACCATATTTTGTATTAATGTTAACCATAATATTATGTTACAGTTGACTTTGTTTTTTGACATAGTACTGATTAATATATTTAAGGACTATTTATTTAAGAGTACAAGGGTAATATTATGGTACATGTAATATTAGTACAGTACTGCCATGCTGACCTTAGGTACATTTAGCAACCGGTTAAAAAAAATCACAAAACGGCAATTATTGCTGCAAAATGTAAAATGACTAAATAGGCTGTATTATATTATACTGTATTATTTTTAAATACAAAACAGCAAGCCACATAAATGATTATACAGCACACAATACAAAAATGTTATTTAATTCCATATTATGGAATTAAATGATATAAAATTCCAAATTCTAATAAACAAAATTCCAGAAATGTGAGATAAGAAGTAAAACGTATTCTGATCATTCAGTTCAGTTCCCATCAGTTCCCTGCTAAGGTTTAAACTCACATGAATAGGCCGTTTTTCCTCAGGTGCAGCTGTAGCCTGCTGTGTTTGTTTTGACTTTAGCCCAGAGTTGCTACCTGTAGGAAGGTCATTGGGAGGGAAGGGAGGGAATTTCTGCGTGCAAACCTGAGAGAGCAAGATAAACAGACGTAGCTTCGCTCCACTTAGCCGGGCAAATAGTCAGGATATTACAGCAAAGGGATAACTGCCACCCGTGGCTCACTAACCAGCTGTTTGGTATTAGTTCCAAATAAAGCGGCTAATTGATTTCTATTTTCACAGGGAACCTTTTGAAACAAGTTCATTGGTGGAGGACCAACCAGATTGTGATGAATTGTTGTGCTCGAGTGGTTGGGTGAGAAAACCAATGAACTTTAAATGAGCGAATTTTACATGTTATAAGGAGAATGGCTTGTGTCTTCACAAGACTGGAGATGCGAGTGTCACACGCTAAAGTGGAATGTACTCTCACACACACACACACACAAACACACACACACACCTCTCCTTTGTCTCTAGCTGTTGCCTGACCTTGGAGTTCTTCAAACTTTATTGTCGGTGTGGCATTCAGAGTTGGCCTTAGCTAACGTGCTGTCACATGCTATGATTTGGTACAGTTTTTTTAAAGGTGAACTGTGTCATTTCTGCACCACAGGATTACAAAAATAATAAATGTGTCCCAACACGTTCCTGAACATTTGACAGGATGATAAAAATGGGTGAAATACTCTAATACATGTATACCGAACTAAACCTCTTGGGACCAATATTGTTAAGACTCAAGGTTCAGCTCTGTTGACTTGAATCATTACCTAGCAATGACCTAGAAACAACTTAGAAACATGCTAAGAACACCTTAGCAATAACAAAGAAACACCTTTCAGGGCAACCAATCAGAGCACTGTAGTACTGTGGTCGCACGGTTAGCATAGGCAACCACTACTCACATTCTCTTTACAAAGTGTAAAAAACTACCATAAGAGGAGTGAAAAACCTTTGTCTTTTAGCTATAGAATAGATGCAGATCTTCCCAGTTTTAATTATCTTATCTACTGCTGTTAACAGAGGAAAAAGAGCAAAAGCAACACTTATTGACATTCTCTAAAATCTGTTTTATCTCTTGGCCAACGCTCCTTACAGAATCAGTGGCTGGGTTTTTAAGAGTTGCAGTGACTTGGCGATTCAATCTTTACAATAAGACAGCCAATGACGTGGTTTTGTTCAGTCAATAGATGGTAGTGACTCATGCCAAAGGCGCAAGCACACACAGGCTCTCCAGCAGCTGAGCAGAGAGAGGATATTCAGAAAAGCCACTAATATTCTCTACACCAGTGAACCAAAGATACAGTGACAGCATCAAATGTCACAGAATCTAAGAAGGAAATTAAACAGACTCCGAGGTCTATTTAGGATATTAAACTAAGCCATGCACGACATCTTCAAGAGCATTTCACTAATAATAGAAAGGATTTTTGTGAGTTCTCAAGCGCCTGTTTAGAAATATTGAGAGGCTTTGTCTCAATATTGTATCAAGTGAGCGATCTCCAAAGCTCTGCTGAAAAATTGTTTTGGGCTAATCATGGAGTACATGCTAAAATTCTCTGAAAATCCATGAGAGGCTTTAACTTTTTGACATGAGTGAGAATTTTAAAGTAACTACAAGATCTGAAATGAGTAATTGAGGAATTTAAATGCCAATCTAACTGCTTTTAAAAATCTATTTGCTTTACATATTTTTTATTTAGCGCAGGCTGACAGAACGGATGTTCGCATTAAATTTGTATAGCCACATTTGCGACAATCGGCATAAATTCTGGTCTACATTTAAGCTTATTCTGGCCAAGAACCACCCACTTAGACAGGAAGAGTTTGTCAGATGAACATGTGAAACAACCCACCACATTATGTTTGTACACGACATTTAATGGCCTACTGTGGAAAAACTTCTGCTAGTTATGCTAGGTGATATAGTTTATCTGCTACAGCAAAAAAAAACAAAAACATCTGAATACCTTTAAAAGGCTTAATGATAAACTTTGAGGAGCCAGTGACTAGTCAGTCCTTAGTTGGTCTGTTACCTGTAAAACTTAGTTTAACAGTTACACTAAACAGGGCCTGCTCACTGCTGGATATGTGCATAAAATCCAGCCATTCACCTCAGAGCTTGCCAGGTTGAGAAGCTGCTTGCCAATTTTGTGTGGACTGTGAGAGACTATGTTCACACAGACAGTGATTAAATTAACATAGGTCAGCAAGTCGCTATTGGTCGCTAGCTGTTTTAACTCAGCTACTGAACATCCAATCAGATCAGGTGTCTGATATTGTTAATGCTTAATGTTGTTTCAAATGGACAATACCTCAGATCAGTTAGTATCACTAAAAATGAATGATTTTTGGATGCTTAATTAATAATAAACATTATTAATCTCAACACACTGCATTATAAATGAAATAAAGATTCAGACTGACTGTTTTTGCAACATTTTAAACAAGCATAAATTCTTGCCAGTACAATGCCAGTACAATGCCAGTACTGCTTCCTAGATTGTTTACAAAGTCTAGTTTGTACTGCATATAGACATTTTATTGGTTGAGTATATATGTGCTCAGCCATAAGCGCATGCTGTCCAATTCGTCACACAGTCGCATCGTGCTGTGCCTCCCAATGGACGCTTCCTGCTGCAAAGTGTGACTTTCTGCCAGATGATAAGACCACATCCAAACACACGGCGCTCTATTTATAGACCACAAACTGACCCATATACATGCATGAGCAATGCATGCTTCAGTTGTCCCTAATGATCTCTTTCCATCCCGGTAAGAAAGGGTTGTGAAGACAGAACAGTGTTTCATGGAATTAGACTGTCCTTTCGATGACCTGACAAAACAGTCCCCGCATGAATGCATTTCAGATGGAAATTCATGGATGAAAGTCCAAAACCTGGTGGCTCCGAATCGTATGCTGAATGCATTAGGTCAGATAAGATTCAGACATCTTAACGCATCCCAGTTCGCTAGCCTGCCAATGCACCAGTCAAAGATATATAATTTGCGCTCTGAACGTGTCATTTTCAATGCACTTAAACTGCTTCGAGGAATGCGGCTGATGTTTGGGGAAGCCAAAAAGTCCTTTTAATTTTCTGAGAAACAGACAATTTATGTCTTGGCTCTTTTTAATTTCATGCATGCCTGTCAAGTTATGCTTCATCTTTAAAAGTGTGGTGACCGTACACAGTGCGTCAAACCTACACGCTGCAATAACAGATTTTGAAATGTTACTCATCACAGATGAAGCCAAAAAAATTGCCAGTTTAACTACAAAACAGAATGAGAATGAGATTTTACCCTGATAAAAGGTTCATACATATGAACTTTTCTAAAAGAGAACAAAAAGCATGGGTCAAAAGATGCATTTTAAAAGTTTTGAATTTGAACTTAACACAAGTCATTTTTCTGTCTAAAAATAAACAATATGTTACAGATTTGACAATATGGTCATATGTACAGAATCTGAAAAATCCAAACAAAACAAGCTTCTATGGAAATCTCCTCAGATATTACCAAATTATTTCCCGCTTTCTCTGCTGCTCTGAATGAAAAGCACTTGTACCAAGTAATTTTCACTTGCAAATAACTTGTATAATTGACGCACCTAGTGTGTAGTTAAAAATGAACACTAAACAGGAAACAGCTTTTAAATATGCACAGTGTGTTGAGCTTCAATCTTATAGTGTGTGTGAAAAAATTAGGTTGTGTCAGCTAGTCCTACAGTCTGACAGCACAGTAACAGATAAACTATCTCTGTCTGATTGTTCGTCTCAGTGTGTAAGTTTATGGGACCATCTTTGTTCCGCCAACATCAACACTATTACTGCGTTTCTGGCGGGTCTTGATCTCAATTTTTTGTTGCATTCGACGTGTTTAAAATCCAATTTTTAAACAAAATTAAATCTTTGAGGTGTGACTAATTGTAACTACAAGCCACAATTTACAGAGCGTGAGTTCCGCTTTTTCCACCTCTCTCCTCCGTATGGCTTCATCTTAAACGGGGAAAGTTTGGCGTGCACCTGAGTGCTGTTTTAATGACAATACTGCATGCAAGACTCGTTTTCAAATTTTACCACTTATTAACTTCTTGTGGCTTGGCTTTCTTTGGATAGCTGCCAGCGCTGCAGAGAAAACGATGGATCCAACAAGGAATGTTTGATTGGAAAGATAAAACTAACAATGCTGCAATCAAAATGTTCAAAAATAGCATAGCCCAAGGTTGGACAATTACTGAATCTCTTTATTCAGGCTATCATCACTAACAGAGAACAAACTAATTTAGTTACAAAATGCTGACAACCAGGATACAGGGTCGTCGGGAGTGCGTCTTGAGAAAGGAGGGCAACTGTTTATTAAACTCAGAATTTTTATCTTGTTCTGGTTTACGCAAGTTATTTTTGTTACTCCGTGTTTGTCTAAAAGTTTAAAAGCTCACCCAAAAATAAACATTATCATTTGTAATCATTTACTCTAATGTTAGATGTTACTGTTTAAAAAAGTAATTTGGAAGAATTTCCTGGTCACTCTTTTCCATGTAATGAAAGTAATTGTAGACTGGATCAGTCTGGCTCCAAAATGACAACAAACTTAACTAACTTGTGTGCTATGTTTTAAATCTTCTGAGGTTATTAAATAGCTTAGTGGGATAAAACATTATTCAGTGATCACCACCAAAGCTTTAATATGGACATTAAAAGCTGTCTCAACTATAATAATGGCATATTGGTTCTCACATGCCTTGCAACGGAAGGAAATAAGTCATACAAGTATGAAACAACCTGAGTCAATTAATGACTGAATTTTCATTTTGGGGTGAACTATCCCTTTAAATAGCACAACTCAGTGAAGGACACAGAGAAAACACAGAACTTGTACTGTTACCCGCTTTTGCTACTGTCTGTCAATCTTCTTTATCTCTGAGTGGCCACAGAGATTGATTGAGTTTAACAGCAACTCGCTCTGCAGTTCATCCCTATTGCACATTTTACTTGGCATGAAAATACCTGCTTTTCTTTTGCTGATTCACATCCTGCCAGTGGGGGCAATCAGCCAGAACTAGCCAATTCTGACTTTCCCTCCCTTACCTGTTTTCCAGAGAAATAATGCTGTTCTGCAAACTGGGGATCTGCAAACTGACCTTTATATCCACTCACCTGACCCCCAACTGATGATGTAACTGATTACATCACATAACCTGCCAACCAATAAACAAACACATTGAGGTTGTTAATTTAATTCATATATTTTCAGAGAGTTTTTTTTTACATAATTGTCATAATTCGTGATAAATACAATTTACTTTCACATGGCAATGTTAGCGAAAACAACATATTAGTGTTGTTTGTTAGTAAACAAAACATATTTTACACTGACGTAAATAAATGGCTGTAGCTGTCGTGCAACAAACATTGAAGCAACATAGTTTAATGTGTTATCGTATTGGGCGTGTCTACAGTATACAGTAACTCTTCTGATTTTAACCTAGTCATCTGGGTTGCTTGTGCAAGTCGGCCTGTAATGTTAGCAGTTCGTGGTACAAAATCAGCAAGTTTCAGAGGCCAATTTTTGTTTTATTTTTGGAAACACATGAAATGTTTCCAGATTGGCCATTACCTCTGGCAGGGGCACCAGAACCCTGTTGGTTGAAACAAAAATGTCAGGTCTTCTGTGTATCATACAATTTTTATACCTTTGCAAGAACAAGCTGAAATATTCAATAATGGCTAGACATTTAAATGTACAATACATATGGATTTAATGTACCTGTTTCACATAGTATTCCTATCCTATACCCCATTACAGCAGAAGTGGTTGATCTTACAACATCTTTAATCACATGTCATGAATGTACATTTTCTATGAAAAGACACTGTTTATGTTATATGCATGTAAACATATTTTCAATACCTCTTCTCATACACTGGAAACAGCACACCTCACTCTGCGTCTGTTGCTTTGTTTGGATTTGTGCATGTAATCCTCTTTGCGGCTTAAAATGATATGAAGTCAGAGAGCCAAAAACCTCTGTCTCATAGCGCTATGCTGAAAAGAGAAGTTAGCAATGCAAACAGTATG
>JBAJNP010001651.1:0-57832 GCA_036877545.1 Yasuhikotakia modesta
ACACACACACACACACACACACACACACACACACACACACACACACACACACACACTGATCGTCCGCTGGGTGGCACCCCGAGCGCAGGCGGACGGGATGGGAATAGGTCGGGATGAGACGGAGGAGGGGGCTGTTCACTAATCACACCGTCCCCGTCCGGCTGCTCGCTGCACGCGCTCGCGCTGGAAAACAAAGACCGGGAGGTGCGCGTGGATTTACCGGAGACGCCAACAAAAGAGCGGCATGACGCTCCCGTCGGTCCGCGTCCGTTTACCGCTGCCGCGCGTTAAACCACCGACGCGCGCGTGTCTGTAACCTGCGCGCACGGCGATGGATGCGCCACACGTGTGATTTTATTTGCTTTATAAAGACGTTTTACGCGTTTGTTTATGGATTATAGGATTACAGGTTATATTGGCGTTTGGTGAGTTACTTGTTGTTATATTCGCGTACGTGTGAATATAGTTACTAGTTATTTCCGTGTGGTGGGTGAATGTTTAATACTGTTAATACACGTTATCAGGTCTACAACTCACTTTATCCAGACAGTCCATAGAGAAAAGCGTTAAATTTAGGTTATTATGATAGTAAATACCATAAACGACACACGTAAACGTGTGGATTTATACAGAAGGCTTGGGAATCAATGACTGGTGTCAAAACATGAGTTGCACGTTCATTTTAACCCAATATTGTGTTGCTATGTGAAGCATAGTGGAAATTTGGACGTTTTTGGCACTTTGTCACACATCAGAAAAAAAGGATGTACAGGTCACAACTTGTAAACAAACATACCAAACCGCAACAATGATGTTAACATAATGTTTCACTATGAAATGTGGTAAACAGGTTGTGTTTATCCCAGCATTCCAGCCAGACGCTGGAATTTCGTGCAGGAAAAGTCCATTCTGGGATTGTTTATAGATTGGGAGGAAGTGTGTAGACATTTCTAAACGAAAAAAGTGGCCGACAAAGGATATTGGAAATGCTGTTGCTTTGGGGGATAGTTAAGTTTCATTGAAGTTTGAAATGAGAGAGCGATCGAATAAGAGCTAAATTCGTCTAATTGTAGCGTTATTAGAAGGTGTTTTTCCTCAGACAAAAGAAAGGGATTGTGTGATATTAATCTGAACAAAACAAAGCGACATGAACCTCCGAGACTGGTCAGACCTGCTCGGTGTGTTTGGGAGAATGAGTCAACAGCGCTCAGTGACGCCAGGGTTTGACTTGAGAATTGTTGACACAGGAATCTGTGAGTGAAACACCCTTTCTCCTTAAAGAACCAAGAACTCTAAGAAGAACCCAGCCAAGAACTCAGAACCCGTCTTAAAGAAATCTTAAGCTGTCATTGGCGTTGTTCGGCAAAGTGTGAAATCGTTGGTTAAAAAGCAACGGAAATGATAAAGATACATCACTAATATTTCTCCACTTCTAATCCCATTCTGTTTTCCCAAAATATAAACATACTTCTGGGATTTAAAGGGTCAAAATTCATGGAGCGAGGGTACCGTCATTAAGTGTGTTTAGCAAAAGACGACGTTTCGGATCTGACTGGAAACTTAGCTCATGTTTAAAGGAGGTTTTACTGAAGATTATAAGGGCAAAGTCCAATGCAATTAGACCTGTTCTGTATGAGGGAACACCATCACATGTGATGTTTGGTACAGAAATCACTCATACAGGTTATTTAATGAGTTACAAAGTGTCATGAGTATCACAAATATAACATTTATATGGTTCTGTTGGCCCACATGTAAGCCACAAAGTTTGCAGGTGTGAAACATCTGGAGGAATGTGAAATGAATGAAAGTAATTGTGAGAAGATCTTAACGTTTCTGATGTTGATTGCTTCACGCAGGTTGAAGGTTGAAGATTGAAGAACCTCAAAGGACCTCCTGCCTGGCCTCAAGATGTCTTCTCCAGAGACTCCGCAGCTACCTCCCAAACCCGAGGTCAAACAGAGACCCCCGATTCCTACCAAGCCCTCCAGTAACGCCTCGGACACCTCATGTGTGGACTCATCTTCACAGAACTCTGGGAATGTTAAAAAGATAGTCAACAAATTCAGCCAGCCAGAGTCTACCATTCCTTGTGGAGGTACAACGGCACTGAAGACCACCAGTTTGGATCGGAAACCACAGGAACCGCCCAAAATAAAGCCCAGATGCAAGACCAAAAGTTTGCCCAACACCAGCGCTGAAAAGGCACCCCCTCTGCCTCCCAAAACGAGACCAAATCAATGTGTCCAGAAGGAGGATGTGGAAAGCAAAGAGGTCTCTGGAGATACTGGTGGAGGCCGATCAGGTGTGTTGGGCTTGCATACGTGTGAAGGTGAGTGTGTGTGTTTGTGAGTGTGGGGCTGCAAGACATTAAAGGAAAATATTGTAATATGCGACAACAATATTTGTGATCATGCTTGTAAAATCAGTTTTACATAAAAAAATGTAAGTTACATAACTAACATGTTTCACATTTGTTCTGGCAAAAGAAACACAAACTAACATTTAAAGTGACATGCTAGCCAAATATGGTGACCCACACTCAGAATATGTCCTCTGCTCATTCATGCAGACTAACTCATCCAGTCAGTGCACATTCATTGAACACACACACACACACTGCAAACCGTAAACACACACAAAACACTTGTAGCTATTGTAAATAATTGCAATATAAACATTTGCTGTTAATATATCTTGCAGCCTCAACTATGTGTGAAAGAAATTTGTGATATGGACAGCAGCGTTTTTGTGTTTTAATCAGCTTTAATCTCAGTTAAGTGTTGCCAGTAATCTTGCACGGATAGCAGAAATGTTTCTTGGAATGCTAATAACTTTAAACGTGCGCTAAGCTTGTGGCGGTCTGACATATTTTCGATGAACCATCTGTTCTTTTACCTGGATGTTTTCAGTAAAATGTTCATTTAAACGAGGATTTGCAGTAGAAAACCCATCAAATATGCTTCGTGTTTCGTGTTGTTGTTGGCCAGTAAGTGGATCGTTTTATCATGGGATTATAAAGTGTGTGCAGTCTTTTGAAGAGAGAGACAGATGGGGCGTTTGGAGGGGATAACACAGCCCCCGCCCCCCGGGACCAATTAAATGCAATCTTTATACGTGATGTTATACTGAGGATTGCGTATCGCAACATGAGCAGCTGTCAGAAAATATTTTAGGAACCTTCTGTGACTTTTGTGAAATTTGGAACGTGTTCATGGCGTCGTTTTCATTTGTACTGATTCGTAGTGTAAACACAGTTTTAAACCAAACGGTGCCTTAATTTGGATTAAACGCCAGCAGGCGTTACATGATGTTAATATTTGTGATGCTGACGTTTTGCAAATGTGATTGTTATTTAATCTGAGTTTACATTTATAGCAGGTGTCGAAGTCCTCAATGGTGGCAGGAAGTTTTTTGGCTGACTGTCTTTGTGGATCGATGTTGACCTGCAAGAGAGATTTATTGCTGTTTTTGTTACATTGGCGTCATAAAGGCCGACGCCCCACCTTAAGCTCACCGTGTGATTTTTCCCGTGTCCAACTTACTCAGTTTAAAAGCTAGCAGATCACGTTAGCGGTATGGCAGACGGGCTAAAACGAGCGTTTAGCAAAATCAAACGAAATGTGTTCGAAGCCGTTGAAGAGCTGCGAGGTAAAGAGGAGGGGCCGAGCGACCGCAGGGGTTCCGTACAGAGACCGATGGAACTGATAACGGGTTCCAAGAATGAGGTGGAACCGAACCCTAAACAATTCAAGCAGAGACAGAAAACCAAACGAGACGGTAACCAAAGATCTAAAGGTGAGCAAGAACATGAGACCTTCAAAGAACAATGTGATGGTTCTGGAATCCTGGTTCTTCAAGGTAGCGACATACATGCGTAGGTTTGTGGTACATAAGCTGCCATCGGTTCCTGTGCTTAACACAATTGGTAAAAAGTTACAGTTTGTTATGGCATGTTTCTGGAAGTGTTGTTTGAACACTGTAGGGGAGGAACGCAAAACTGATTTAAGGTTCTGTGGGTAGGGTTCAAAAAAAGATCGAATGTCCTTCATTGTGAAAGTCTTATTTGTTGAAACTACGTTCTCAGTGATGGTATTTTTAGATTTTCAGTTGCATTTCTTATTTACATGAGAAATTTGTACGGTTTGTAGAAAAGCACAAATTTTACAAACTACCCATAATCCTTTTCAGCTCCTGATGGAAAAGAAGGTGGAAAACCGCCAGCCGAACGGGACTCCAGCCCTCTCCCGGAGCCTCGGTGTGAGAAAAACTGTAGCTGTGTGTGTCACCTCCACAGACCTGGAATGAAACTTGTATGGGTGCCAATAAGTGACAAAGAGGATGATGAAGGTGAGGAAGATGGGGTCAGCCCAGATCCTGAGGTGGACATCAGTGAAGCCAACGAGAACCAGAGCGAGAAAACAGAAGAAGAGAGTGAGACTGAAGAACAGGAGAAGGAGACTTTGAGCGAGTCTATAGCTAAAGCTGAGAACAAACGCGAGGAACCTTTAACCAATAAAGACAAGTTTAAGGAGACACGGAACATCATAGAGCAACAGCTGAGGAGAAAATCGGACCCCGGACCTCCTTCTCTGATCACCTCAGTTGTCCCGTTTCCCCAAACTCCTCCTAACGTCCCAAAAACTCAATCTTTGGATGATCAGGAACCTATTTATGAATTCAGCCTGGAGGTGGTCACTCCACCCAGACCCCAAAAAGGGCCGGACCCTCAGGCCACCAAAGACACCCCTCCAGCCATCCCACCCCGAATGCCTTTAGATAACAGGTGCTCTCCACGCCTTATCGTGCCCCAGCCTCCCGGGCGCCCGGCGTCCCCTCTGATGCCCCCCCCAAAATGCAGCCCACCTGCCAGCCCTCGCCCACAACGGACTCCACCGCCAAGCAAGACTTACGAGAATGGAAGACGACTTAGCAGTTATTCTCTGAAGTCTATAGGTACGTATACGTTCCTATACATACATTCTATAAGAGTCATTCTAAGAGTCACATTATAGAAATAAAATGGATTGTAAACCGTATTTTGATAACGTTTATTTAACGTTGACTTTTTCCCGTCTTCAACAGATGAGAATGACAGTGAAGCGGCGGACGGAGAAAAATGTGTATCCAGCGAGAAGTACTTTTTCAATCTTTTTAACTAGTTCAAAAATTGTTGTTCTAAGCTTTAATATTGGAGTCACAAAATGATGTCATACATCACTGTGTGTTTAACTCAAAATCCAGGCCCGTGCGGCTCCTTCCTCGTCGCCAGCAGTCTGCCGATTTGGAAGCCGGGATGGCTGAGGGTATAAATGATTTCTGACTGCATAACTTTCCAATTAAAACCTGTTAAACAGTCGTGTAAGAAATTACTGACGTCTTTGCAAAATCTCACAAGTTTTTATTGGCCAAAATGATTCAAGAAACTAACAGACTTAGGCTTTTGAGTTTATTGTTATGATTTAGGTTGCAGAATTATGACCTTCATTTGAAATGTTGATTTTTCTGATAATTTTGCAGAATATCTGTATCAGTTTTACACCAAAACATTTATATCAAAGGAGATCAGAAGAACCGTGTGTCGCAACATCAGCAAAACCAGCATAGATTTCCAGTCGGACCAGCACAATTCGGCTCCTGTGGAGAAGGGAGCAGAAGGTCTCCGGTCGAGCCCCATTCCAGCCCTCAAGCAGACCAATTTGTGGCGAGACCAGCCGGCAGTACGAGACAGTGGAGTCCTTCAGACCTTAACTCCAGAGGAAAGCAAGTATCAAGAGGTGAGCAGAAACCTTCACACTGTCACAGAACCCAAAGCTTCTGTGAAGAACAAGTTTTGAGCTGTGGAGCTTATGAAGGAACCATCTCAGAAGATTGTGAAAGAACTGTGGTAGGCAACATGGACTAATGAGATAATGGGGTGAAGGAAAGAGGAAGTAAGGGGAGGGTGGGTCCCAGGAACCTGACAGGAACATGTTTAGATAATAGGAATCAAGGAGATATCAAGATATGTTCTGACTTTGTTTGTTAAATTTAATGTAAAAGTTGTTGTAAAATAAAATGGCAAAATGTTTTTTTCAGTTTTCATGTAAGGAGATATATTAAGACAAATTGTGAGCAATTGTATAAAAGATTATCAGATCTGCGTCACATGTTTAAACATGCATGCGTTTGTTTCTCTGCGCAGAGCATGTTCGAAGTGATCACATCGGAAATGTCCTACTTGCGATCTCTGCGTGTGCTCACCGAACATTTTATGGAGTCAAGTGACTTGAGTGACACGCTCATTATCAGGGACAAAAAAACCCTTTTCTCCAACGTCCTGCGCATTCAGGAGGTCAGCGAGAGGTGAGCGGCCGTGCAAACCGCTTTCTTTGGAAAAGTTGGAAAACTGTTTATGGTTTGTAAGTGTTGAAGCATGACGACTGTATACAAACAGATTCTCCTTCAGTAAACCTGTGAGACTTACATTCGTTGTCAGAAACGCCATGGAGCGTGTAACACAAGTCTCGGCAGTCACAAATGCCTGTTCACAAATTCCTGTCTGTTGACAAACGCCGCAGGTTTCTGAAGGACCTGGAGGAGCGACTAGACGAGAACGTTGTCATCGCGGACATCTGTGACATCATCCACTATCACGCTCAGCATCACTTCCCAGCATATATCGACTACGTCCGAAATCAGATTTATCAGGAAAAGATCTACACCAACCTCATGTGAGAGAAATCCAGACTGAATCCTCGTAGCCTCATTATCCGATTAGGAGCATCAAAGTTTGAGTTTAATAATAATTCCATGATTTTAATCTTTGACAGGGTCTTACTCTGACAATATTAGTCAAAACGTGAAGTTGTCCAGGTTATTTTTCAAAGAAAAATCATTGTTTGAATGATTTTATTTAAACAAAACACAAATGTAGTTCCTCAAAGTTTAAATAAATAAAGTGACTAGCTGGTATTTACAAGCAGGGTCACAAATAGACATTTAGTTTTTTGTTTACGATATAACATGCTTAAATATTTGTGAAGTGTCTTTGTAAAACACAGCACAGCTTTCCTTACTGTGAGCCTGTTGTTGGTTTAAACGTATTTTCTGCTCTGTATAATCTTCCCAACAGGCAAACCAACACCCAGTTTGCGACTGTGATCACCCGACTGCAGGAGTCGCCCAAGTGTCAGCGTCTGCCCTTCATGTCCTTCCTGCTTCTGCCTTTCCAGCGAATCACACGCATTAAGATGCTCATTGAGGTGGTTCAACAATCCGCGTAACATCAATTCAATGTGATGAAATGTGATGCTCAACAATTCTTTGTGATTTAAACTGCTGAGAGGAACAAACGAACGAAATTAGCATCTGTAGAAACCTTAAAAATCTTTTTTAAAAGTTAAAAACGATTCGCTTTATAGATCGATGGCTTGGTTAGAGTCTACAAGCGAAGTTTATGATGTCATTGTGATCGTTGACCTGAGATCTGTCGCTTAAATGTTATATTGACAGTCAGGTTTGGATATTTCTTTTTTTACCAGAACATTCTGAGGAGAACGGCTGTGGGTACCGAAAAAGAACAAACGGCATCCAAGGCGCTAGAATCGGTGTCTAAGGTAAACAACCCAAAATTCCTGCTTTTCCTTCCATGATAATGTCTGTTCCACTGTTCCACAACTTCCATCAAACTGGGGCCCATTGTTCCCAGAATAGCTTGTTAGAGGGGAAACAAGGGGGGTCGGAAAACAAAAATCCATGTAGGTCAGTTCACTGGAAAATATATATGTGTGGATTCAGTTAAATCTGTATGGGTTGGTCATAGTTTTATAATGTAGGTAATGTTATATTAATATAACAACCTCCAAATTGTTGTGTTTGCATCACACGTTTAAAAAAGCACAAAATAAGGGGCGTTTGAGATGTCTGACTGGTTATAGTGCGTTTAAAATCGTGAAAAGCTGTACAAAATGAAGAGATATGGGATTGTTTTATTGTAATATTTAGTCAAATTTAGGTTTATTGTCATTTATTGTTTGTTGTTATAATAGCGATGCTAACAGAGATTCTGTTTACGTTATTCCTCACTGTTTTCTCCGGATTGATTGGTCACCCACACACAGATCATAGAGGAATGTAACACCCAGGTCGGAAAAATGAAACAGGTGGAAGAACTGATTGAGATTAACGGAATGTTGGAATTCGACAAACTGAAGGTGAGCAGCTGGATTTGTGTGAATTCTGCTGTTGGGAAAATAGACGTTCATTTGTCTCATCTCGGGATCTTCAGGCGGTGCCGATCATCTCCCAGACACGTTACCTGGAGAAACGCGGAGATCTGCAAGAAGTGAACAGAGGCGGAGGGTCGTTCCTGACGCTCCGGCCCAAATTTACTCCGGTCTACCTGTTTCTCTTCAATGACCTGCTTGTTATTGCCACCAAGAAAAGGTAAAAAGTCTGACTGGATTTGATTGGCTGACTGGTTTATGATGTCACTAAACAGTTGCACAACTACTTTTAAAGGATAACTTAACACTTGTCCTACACTTAAAGAAACTTCTACATTTGTTGCCCACACACTGGAAAACGTTTCTGTGAGGAAAATATTTCAGCCAGGCATCTAAAATGAAACTACGCTAAACAGAAGTTCTATGAATATTAGAAGCTCATGAATATTGATCACTTCCTAATTAATATTCAGGAGCCAATCTAGTTTATGCTGTGCAGACAGTTCTGAAGGATTTAGGCCGTAACGTCTCTTCCTCTGTGCTGCAGCTCTGAGCGGTTTGTGGTCATAGATCACGCCCACCGCTCACTGGTCCAGGTTCAATCCATGGGGGAAGACAACTCCGTTCCCAGCCTGGAAAACTGCTTCTGTCTCACCCTGCTGGAAAACCACCAGGGTCGACATATGGAGAGAGTTTTAAAGGCTCCCACACAGTGAGTGAAACGATATAATGTTCGTTTATTTATCGGTGAGGCGGTGAGAGAGTTAGTCACATGGGAGCGGCAATGAAATGTTGGGAATATTTGGGTCACGTTTCCTCCGCTTGTCCAATCAGATCCGACCTGCACAGGTGGTTGGCAGTTTTCCCGAATCCCAACGACCCCAACAAAGATCAGGATGAGGTCATTTATGAGGACTGGGGTGAGTGTGAATGTTTGTTTGCGTCAGGGCTGCTTGTGTGAGACGTGTTTGTGCCTGTCTGTCATTCTAATCTTCAGCTTACATTTCTAACCCACCCTTATCTCTGTGTGTGTGTGTGTGCGTTTGTGTGTGTCTCTGTGTGTGTGCGTGCGTGTTTGTGTGTGTGTGTGTGTATGTGTTTGTGTGTGTGTGTGTGTGTGTAGATTGTCCTCAGGTACAGTGTGTGGATCAATATGTGGCGAATCAGGCAGATGAGTTAAATCTGGAACCCACAGAGATTGTCAACGTTATTCGCAAAACCAACGAAGGTAAATTGAATTAATTATTTAACCAAATGAAGATTTTATGATGGTTTAATTGTGTTGCACTTAGGCTACAAATTAGTAAATCTAAGTCTATCTAAGCAATTCAATCATTCAGTGCTGTGTTGTCTCCAATCTCTCCTCCGTTTGCCCCCTTCAGGTTGGTATGAGGGGATACGCCTGTCTGACGGACAGAAAGGCTGGTTTCCTGTGGCAAACGTTCTGGAAATCACCAACGAACACGTCAGGCGGCGAAACCTGAGAGAACGCTACCGTGTTATCCAAGCTGCCGGCACGGCCGCAAACAAGACCCGGAGTTACCCTTAGGCTCCCTGGAATAGCGGATCTGGAATTCCTAAATGGGAATAATCTTTTACAATGGAATTGTTTGGTTTTTTTTAGACATTTTATTGACGAAATGTGTTTTGATGCATGTCATTACATCCCTTTTAGAACTGAGATATATTTCTATTGAAATTCTACTGAAATTTTAAACAGAACTGATAAAGACTTTGTACTGTATGGCCGCGTTTAATACGAAAGCCCTTTGGCCACATTGAACAAATGTTTACCTAAATTTTACGTAGGTATGCCCATCGTGTTCCAATGTTCAGCTGTTTTGTTAGGGACCATAATATAGGATGTACATGGATTCAGAAATCGTGTGTTTGCGTGTGTGTGAAGGTAGAAGGATTAAAAATGTACAATTCAGCTTGTGTCGACTACAAACACAAGGCTGTGCTGAGCTAAATTCAAATGGGGCAGGTTTTTCATAAAAGGACAATACAATCGAGCTTAAGAAGACAAAAATAGACGTCACAGCCTTAGACTGCAAGTCATTGTTGATCTTATCAGATCAATATTCAGTCATGTTAAGTTTTCAGAGAGTGACACTTCATCTGTGTAGACTTACTACATGTTAAACGCTCCAATAAAGACACACCTTTTGTTATGCCAGAGTTTGTGTGTGTTAATGTACGTGTGTTAATGTACGTATAACCCTCAATTCTTACCCATGCAACCTTAAACTTACATTTATGGTAATGTAGTTATTAATTCTGTGCTCATTTGAATCGTGTTGTTCATTATAATGCATTATTTAAAGGGTAAGAAAGCAAACGTGTGAAATGAGAGTCTCTGGCTTCATCTACAGTACAGAGGCCACTGATGCATTAAATGTTCAGCATGTGGATTATTAAGGAAACGACAAAGGAGGAAAATTAACTTTATTATATAGATTTGTAACTTCATTCACCACTCTTAAAATACAACACAAGTTTCTGAATAAATACCAAAACGGTACAATTACAAGCAGATAGGAGGATAAGTTTTACATATTTTATTTCAACTTAAACATTTATATATAAATAATATATATATATATACATTTATATATTTATATAATATATACATTTATTGTTTTGTATTTTTGACAGGTGGATATAATTTATTGTCCGTGCTTTTATTTTGGTGACTGTACTTCCGGCGTGCCGCATATGTCATAACTAATCGACGCCGCTGGAGGCAGCATGTAGTCAAACTTATACTTCAACTCGATCACCTGATACACACAAAGATGGCAGGACGGGTGAGTATTATTTTATTACTTTTAAAGTTGCTTTAAAAGTCAACAATCACAGTCATTCTTTATAAAAATATATCATTTCGTTCATATATATATATATCGGTTTAACTCGTTGTGTTTGTCGCGGGCGGTACACGTCACACTCAGCGTCAGTACCGGAAGTCCAACATCACGTCTTATGACTTTAAACGCTTGATGTAATACTGAACGTTTACACAACGTTTACTGAGTGTTTAACGTTTCTGATGTGGGTCTGTAAACGAGTTTGCAGGCTTTGGGAAACAGGGTGTTTGTATATTATTGCGTGCTGTCGTAACACATGATCTAACGAATGTGATTGAACGTTATTTACATACATTTTTACATGCATTTAATGACTAAATGTTAAACGGGTTTTGCCTGTTATTGCAGTTAGGTATAACTTTGTGGTATATATTGCACACTATAGAAAAACATAGCGTGTTTTATTCATGTGCCAAACGTATTGTGTTTTATTTCTGTGCAAATGAATGTGAGTTAAAGGTTTTACAACGTTACATTGGCATCTATACAGTCTATAGATTTGTACAGAACACGTGTGTCTGCCAAATATATGTGTGCATCATGTTGATATTTTTAAATACAACAACAACAACAACAACATGTTGTTGTTGTTGTTGATCATCTGATGAAAGTGACATGAATGATTTACATCAGATGCATGCAAATACTTTCTCTACGTCTTTTGAAACTTTGGAAACTCTATGAAAAGATAACATTGACTTTTCTGCAAACCTCTGCGGACAGAAATTATTGCTCACTATGAGATCAGCCACTGAAACGAAAATGCAAGTAACAAAATCAGTGTCTGTATTTATAAGGTAGAAGATTCACTGGTGAAAATATAAAAGCGATTTATTTTCACATTTTATAAAATGCAAAATGCAGTTTTAGGGCTAGTAGGAAATAATTACACTGCAAAAGCAAATTAAAGAAAATATATTCTTCTTTTCTGTTCATTTTAAGGACGTTTCAATGAATTGTTAGTGTGAATACCTGGGCTAGTTAAATCTGAGTCAATGCTGTAACCTGTATTTAAACACAGACTCTATTTCTTCCAATCCTTTTCTCTCCAGACACGTCACCATCAAAACCACACCAACCCAGAAGTTTGTGTTCACTGTGAGAACTCACTCCAGCGTAGTTCCCGGGAACCATCGCTTTCAGTTTACTTCAGGTACACACCTGTGTCTTCAGTTCCCATTCACCTGTCCTGTAACACACAATTTATGCTAAATATTCTTTTATATATTATCTTTTCTGCTGTTCGGACCTGTTAACATCACAACAGCGAGATTCCTGAGGTACCACCGCAACTTTCTCATTCAGTCTCATTTTACGGCACGATCCACTTTTAGCAAGTAAAGCTAAATGCATGTTTGATTAATAATGTGCTATAGAATCAGACCATCCTATATATAAAGTTATATATATGTATTTGTGTAATGTTTAGCAATAACATTGTAAATATGAGCCTTGTTTCATTGTGAAATGTCAAGATATGCACTTGTTTTGAACTTACAGTATCAATTGTACCTGCAACATGATAAATTATTCCTATATGAATGTTGGCCAAATGCATGTTAATACAACCTCATCAATATTCCCTTTGTTTCTCAGAGGAAATGGGCTGGAATCTCACTCAACCAGGATGTGGAAGGTACAGTTTCATATCGCTATACTGGTGACAATAAAATCTACTCAAAACGCTGCATTTGATTCTGCCATTAGCAGCGTAGTTTCCTGCATCCGTTGTGGAATTGTTGAGTGTGATGGAGTTTGATGGAGTTGCGGTTGGGTTGTAGAGATGGAACATAGATAAATGGACCTCAGATACCTTCTTAAGTGCCTTGAAGGTGTTATTTTGGCCCACTGACTTCAAAAGCGATTTGGCTTCAAATGTTTCCAGTTAAACGTCAAGTTCATGTCACGAGCTGAGATTTGGAAATGAAGGATAGATGCTAAACAAACAGAAAAGCTCCAATAGTGTGACTCGGTGGTGATGGCGACTCGGCGGTGATAGTGAGTCGGTAGTGATGCATCTCTCTGTTGTCATTTGCAGTCTGCATCTATAACTTTGATCTGTCAAGACAATACGTTGGAACCATGACAATGGAGGTGGACTTCCTGCAGAAGAAGAGCGTTGACAGCAATCCTTACGACTCGGACAAGATGGCCATCGAATTTATCCAGTTTTTCAACACTCAGGCCTTTAGCGTGGGCCAGCAGGTAGGAAAACCGGATAAATCCTGTCAGGATCTGGCTCAGACCGAACTGAAATGAACCAAAATGAATGACTCTGGGTTATTTGAGGTCTGGGAGCTTTTGAATAGTGTGGATGTAAGAGTACGTAGCGCCAACGCCCTTCATCATCTCTTTAACAACTTGTCTTCAGCTTCTGTGACAAGCTCTTCGGACTGGTCATTAAAGACATCGAGGCCATGGACCCCAGCATCCTGAGGGGCGAACAGAGCTCCAGCAACAAACGAAAGGTACCTCTTTAGTGCTTAAACAAACCTCCGATCACGTTTTGATTTGACATTCAGGTCTCGCCTGTTTACGTTTCGTTCTTTGTTCTGCCGTTTCTAGATTGAAATTGGTTTGCTCCACGGCAACAGTCAGGTGATTTTTGAGAAGGCTGAGAGCTCATCCCTCAATTTGATTGGTTAGCGTTTACACTGCAAACACACCACAGTTGTTAATAGACACCCACAGGCCCTCATATTTGGTTGTCGGCCAATCATGGCTAAGTTCAACAGATGCAGAACTTAGATGTAGACGCAGGCATTTATAAAGACACCTTCATCCTATTGTTGTTGTTTATTGGTTTAAAATGATGTATTAACTGAACTAGACCACAAGGTGGCAGTCTCAACACATCACCTTGTCAACACTATTTAGTTGGGAGTTTAGGAGAGGCTAGCAATAGCAATCTAGCTTTAAAAGATCAAGATCTTGCCCTTCTTTTCAAAGCTACACCTCCTCCAAAATACACAAATGCAATGCAAATTCATAGTTTGACTGGCAAGCCAGATATCCAATCACTGCATCCGGACAGAATGCAATGATTGGGTGAAAATTTATAGTCCTGCATCTTCTGCAGAAGATAATAAATGTACAAGTACGTTTAGACAATTTTAGTAGGTGACTGCAGTCAGAGCCTAAAGACTTTTTTTCATGTTTTACCAGGAAAAGCAAAAACCAGAGGTTCTCACCAGTCCATCATCAACCCAGACTGGAATTTTAAACGCATGGGCATTGGGGGTCTGGACAAGGAGTTTTCAGACATCTTCAGACGGGCTTTCGCCTCCAGAGTGTTTCCCCCGGACATCGTGGAGCAGATGGGTGGGTCATCTTTGCCCCTCTTGAAAAAAGTGTTTTGTTGGCAGATGATTCAAAATTCAAATGCTGTGGCGTTCAGACGTTTTAAATGCGGCTTAAGTGTCCAGATAGTTTTTGGGGTCACTGTGTTTCAGTTTCTGGAAAGATATTTCTCCTTGTCTCCCTTCTTTCCACGGCATGGACTGTTTGCATTTGTCCGACCACATCTGCCTCCGTTTACATGGCCAGAGAAACAGAAACGCAGCATGTTATGGGCAACATGAATCATGGATTGCTGTTACTCCACTAAAGAAAGACAGAGAGAGAGAGAGAGAGAAAGAAAGAGAGAGATGATAAAACCAAAATAAATAAAAGATTGGCCCGACATCTCTCTGACACTCTGAACCCTCAGTCTGACCAAAAATGAGAAACTTTTCGAACACAGATTTGAATCCCAAAGTCAACTCTTTGTAATCATCTTGAGTTTTGGCTTACGGTCAAAGCTGAGATTGAATTATGTTTTGTCAGATGGTGGCGTGATTTGTAAATGTATACCTTTAATGATTTTCTGCACGGTAGCATAAATACGCTACTTTTTTAAAGTTACCTGGATGTCTGCATTGATTACTTTTCGCACGAACTTGTTTTCATGTGTCATTTTAGTCACAATTATAGACAAACACAACCTGGCTAAACTAGCAACGTATAAACGGTCGTTTTTACAATGTTATTGATGACAGCAGAAGTCTTTGTTAATGTGTCTGTTTTCAGAAGAACATTGAACGTGTTTGTAGGACAACGTAAAGATCTAGCGACACAACCGAAGTTGTTCCAGGTTTTGCCGCATTGCAGTCGCTGAGGTTGAAATGATTTTAAAAGGTTATCAAGACATTTTACAGACTGTACAAAGTTCAGTGGATGAAGATCAGACCTCATATTTGTGGAATCAATGCAGACATACAGATAATTCCAAACGGTTCTCAGACATTTTTAAAGATTAAAACCTGCTGTGAAAGTATAATGGCGTGTAATTATCAACAGTTGACTGTATTTTGTTCTCAGCCGTCAGACGCAGTTTTACGACTGCACAACTAAAGTCAACAATAAAAATAATTGACAACAAATGCAAATTATTGCTTAACTGCACGCGCGCGCTGCGGCGCAGACAAACTCTGCCATTAATGTCATTTCGCATTAGAAAATGCGTCGGGGAGACCACAGAGAAAGACACTGTGGTGAAAAAGTACGACACAAGCTTTCAGAAACAGTTAATGTGACATGTTTAGAAGAAGGTCAAGATTATAGTTTCAGCACATGATTCAGATAAATGCTTTTGTATTTCCTAAAACAGTCTGTGCTTGTCCGGGTCTTATCCCAGCTTTGAGGTTGTAAGAACATTTATCTAATGTTCCTAACAAAAATGTTTAAAATGTTGTTTTAAAAGATCTTAAATGTTTAGAATGAAATGTTACCTCAAATCATGTGGCTGGTTAAGGCAACAGCTTAGCAATCACACAGATCACGCAAACTGCATAGCGAAGGCTTATCAGAAGCTTATTTGTTAAAAGGTCTTTCACATGCTTTAAACTGTGAGGTGTTACGTTTTAGAAATTACGCTTTTGAAAGAACGTCGGTCGACTGTATTGCTTGATGTTATTATATGAGTTATGTACACACACACTCTCACACACTCTTACACACTTACACACACACTCACACACACACAAACACAAACTCTTACACACATACATACGCACACACACACTCTCACACACACACACACAGCTGAGTGCGGTGACCTTTGTAGGTGCTGATGGCTGCAGAATCTGGCCCCCGGCTCACGCAGCTGCCTGCTTTAATGAGATGGCGGGCCTTGATAGCGCAAAGGTGAGCATCTAATTGGGGTTCGCTTTGGACCCCAGGTGCTGAAGGTATGTGTGTGTCTGAGTCTGTTATTGTCTGATGCACGGGTGGGAGTTTACACCAGTTCTCCCAGAACTCCCGTCACCTAAAGGTCGTTTCACCCGGCCTCATTTTTCTCCTCTGGATTAATGCCCTCTCTCACCCTGAATCTGTCATCGGCTGTAAATGGCCGCACTGATTCTCATCTCGAGATTCCTGGTTATCTCCAGTCTTCCTGCTCTCTCCAAATGGCAGCCAACAAATATTGTTAACCAAAAACAGGGGTCTTGTCTGAGAATTGGCCCTGACGTGCCCTAAATGCCATTTATTATTACAAAGGCTGCTGTGCTACTACAAAAATAGTTGTGCTGGACATGCCACCATGTGAGTTGGGCCTTCAGGCCGTGTTTGTAACTTTTTGTGTTCTCCATAAGCCATTTTTGTAATTTGTCTAAGGTTTTGTGCTGTTGGGCGACCTCCAACCCAAAGACAGCCTTGTGTTTATACAGCAGATTTCGTCCTTACACCCCACAATCCTTTGCTCTGTCCGCAGGCTGTAAACACGTGAAGGGGATCCTGTTGTTCGGCCCGCCCGGCTGCGGTAAAACGCTGATGGCACGTCAAATTGGTAAAATGCTGAACGCCAGAGAGCCCAAGCTGGTCAACGGGCCAGAAATTCTGAACAAGTATGTGGGCGAGTCGGAGGCCAACATCAGAAAGCTGTTTGCGGATGCCGAGGACGAACAGAAGAGGGTAAGAACACAGGAAACTCTACCGAGACCAAGCGGTGTTCATACCAATTATAAAATATTACACAGCGAAATCTCTGTGCTTTTACACTTCACAAATCACAGTTTGCTTAGCAAGACCGCGCGGACGTTTAGCGTACCCCTACATTAATCTGGCTCTGCGACCGAACCCACTGACACCCGACACGCAAAACAAGAAACAAGAGTCGGCCAGCAGTCATAATTTCATGGCAGGGAAACGCTGGTTTGCACGAAGGATATCGTTCAGGCCTGTTTTTAGTTTTGAGCCCCTCTGCAACTCTACAAATAACTCTAAATTGTTAAAATATACTTGCTGAATTACCGTAAATGCCCTTGTGTTTGCTTAGGAACGCAATCATGGTATCACAGCGTTTTTTCCAGGGTGTCATGTCATGAAGTGTTGGCAGGGAACCGCCAGCTCTGAGCGCGATGCTGCTGAGGCGCTAGACGCTCGCCTTCTTGACGTTGAGACGCTCACTCGTCACCTCGTAATGAGAGCGTTCGGCTATCTTTGACCCCTCACCCTGGCTCACGGGGGGCCGCGAGCGCTCGTTGCTGCCGCCCATCTGTGCTAAATGTTACAGCCCTTGTCAGCTTCAGAGATAAAGTCGATAAACTCTTAATTGTGAACCGTTGTGGCAGCATTAACTCAGCGTTTGTACGGTCACAGTCCATTCACCTGGCTGGCATTAAACCATCGCAGCCAAGAGCTCAGGAGTGACAAAAATATTCATGACTTATCACACGTTTCTAGAGTTTTGTCCAATCAGATGCTTTTGTGAATAAGAACGTACAGATTGTTTTGTGGTTATGCAGATTTTGAAAAACTTCTGTTAACATTAATATGTGAGAGTTAAATTTTTTGCAATTTGCAGTTTCTTAAAGATGCAGCACATAATAATAACAACCAATTCATTCTGCATAATGACAAAGTTTTTAAGTCAGAAGGAGGTTGAGAAACATAAGAATAACATAAGTGGTTGACGTTTTTTTATCTCTGTATCTGTTGGTTTTTGAAGCTCGGCGTCAACAGCGGACTCCACATCATCATATTTGATGAGATCGATGCCATTTGTAAACAGCGTGGCAGTATGGCGGGCAGCACAGGTGTCCACGACACTGGCGTCAACCAGTTGTCCAAGATCGACGGTGTGGAGCAGCTGAACAACATCCTGGTGATTGGTGAGAAGATCTTCTGACATCAGACAGTGATAACGGGAGCTTATACAGGTGTCATAGGTCTCTCTCTCTCTCTCTGTCTCTCTCTCTGTCTCTCTCTGTCTTTGTCTCTCTCTCTCTCTCCCTCTCTCTGTCTCTCTCTATCTCTCTTTGTCTCTCTGTCTCTCACTGTCTTTCTCTGTTTCTCTCTCTCTCTCTCTCTCTCTCTCTCTCTCTCTCTCTCTCTCTCCCCTACAGGCCAGCGCTCAGGTGGAGGTGGACACAGAAAAGGCTCAGACCCTTCAGGTCAGCAGAAGCGACTTCTGGGCCTACCTGAACAATGACATTAAACCAGTAAGTCGCCACTGTTCCCACAACCGTATAGTGCCTTAAAATCCACATCCAGGCTGTTTAGCAATTAGCATGAAGTCTCCCGTAGCTCAGTTAGCAGTGCAGAGTTTGTGGGGTGGCGTCGATTCGTGCTGACATCGTACTGACCAAATGTGTAACTTAAATGCACCGTAAATCGCTTTGGATTAAAGCGTCTGCCAAATGCATCAATGTAAGTTATTAGACAGCCTCCAGACTCCTTAGGTTGTATCTCATGAAAATCAAAGTGGCATCACCTAAGATATTACAGTATCCATAATAATCGTTTTAACACTTGGTTGTTTTTTTGCCATGTGTAGGCCTTCGGTACGAATCAGGAGGATTATTCTAGCTACATAATGAACGGGATTGTGAAATGGAGCAACGTTGTGTCCGACATCCTGGAAGAAGGAGAACTTCTGGTCCAACAGACCAAGAACAGCGAGCGCACACCGCTAGTCACCGTGCTCTTGGAAGGCGAGCCTGACACAGTAACATTCGCGTACATAAACATCGGCTTTGTTCCAAAACCTAGTGAGCTGTGTTTGTAGGCAGCAGTTTGGCACAAATAAACACGCTTGCGATGCTAAGTTTGTTTTAGGCAATCCCATAATGCTTTGCGGTTCAAAATAAAATGAGGGCAAAAGCAAATGTTTTGTCTAATTTGTGTCTTACATGAAACACCGTTGCAATAAAGATGTTGCCTTGGAAGGCAGTGAGGTACCTCATTAGTTTTTGGAACACAGCCGTACAAACACATCAACACAAAAGTCGAGGGAATAGCATCACGCCCTGCTCTTGTTTCCTCGTTCACGCTAGCAAACAAGCACCGTAACGCCGCAATCTGATATAACCGAACGTTCTCCACCCTCAGGGCCTCCTCACAGCGGAAAGACCGCGCTGGCGGCCAAAATCGCGGAGGACTCCCAGTTCCCCTTCATCAAAATCTGCTCTCCAGACAAAATGATCGGCTTTTCTGAGAACGCCAAGTGTCAGGCCATCAAAAAGGTAGCGACCTCATTCCTGTAGTTTAAGATGTTGGGAGATCTTTGCGCTGAAAACATCCGTCAAAGGGTAATTATTTATAGCGTTCTCAAAGCTCAGTGGTAGAGCCTCACGTGAGCGGCACAAAGTTTGTGGGTTCGAGTCTCAAGGAACATACATACTGATGAAACGTGCAAATAGAAAGCTATTGGATTAAAGCGTCCACCGAATGCATAAATGTGGCTTTTAATGATGGGCTAACGGTTTTTATTTCTTCAGATATTTGAGGACGCCTACAAGTCGCAGCTGAGCTGCGTGGTGGTGGATGATGTAGAACGTCTTCTAGGTGAGACCATCATCAGATTGAGAACAAATTTCTGTCAGATGTTCTACAGACTTGCAGTCTCAACCTACTCTTGTGTTTGTTCTGGTATCTGCTATTTTTATGTAATGTTGTTTATATGTTTCAATAATGTTTCTCCACAGATTTTGTTCCTATCGGCCCACGTTTTTCGAACCTTGTGCTGCAGGCTCTGCTGGTGTTACTGAAGAAACCTCCTCCTCGGGTGAGAACCGCTTTTATTCATGCCTGAATGCAATACTGGAATCTGCACAAAGGGGGCAGCACCTCTTTGCCAAAAACTCACCTTGACTGCCGTAGAGGCGCTCAGTGCATCTTTAATTCATAGTAAACTTAAAAGTGTAGTCTTTTAAGCAAAATATGGTGGTATCGTGTTATTCCAAAGCTTCAAAATGGAATCACTGGAGCTTGTTACAGTAAACTTGACTGTTTATGTTGTTCATGTTTAAAGTTAAACTTTTTTTTTAAACTTCTAACCCTAAGAATTAAACTTTAGCATGTTTGTGAATGATATCTCCAACTACATGGTAAACAACGATTCTGACATGGTAAATAATAAAACTGGACAAATTCCTATGAACTTACATTGATGAAAGCTATATCTGAGGTCCAAAATCATAAATATTTGGAGGGTGGGATATTTTGGCCTACGACAGGAGGGCTATTGTAGCACCTTAGGGTTTTATGCAGGCAAACAATACGTATTTTCCGTAGTGTACAGACTACTGTTGTGTTCCTTAGAATTTGGTTGGAGAATGGCAGTACGTGTGTGTCTTCAGACAGGAATAGGTGTTGTGCTACGTCTGAAAGGTGTTTTGAAAAGCTGTGGGTCTGTTTCTCCGGATCAGGGCTGTATAGAACAGCACACAGCGGGGAGTCGGGTCTGGGGTGAATCGATAGTTTGTGAGAGAACCAGGAACTGGCAGGCCTGCTGTCTGTGTGGCACCTCATCTGCATGCGCTAGCGTAAACTGAGCGCCACAGGAGGGCGACCCATAATCCTCTGTGCTCGCTGGGCCTCTGGGAATGACCCACCTCATTACGTCACCTAGAACGGCTCCATAGCGTGGAGAATCTGGGATGATCTTCAAGAATGCCTTCAAAATAATTTCTCCATACTGTTTTTTATACTTATTAAACTGAGAGAGTTTATTGCTTGTTACTTCCCAGGGCCGTAAGTTGCTGATTCTTGGCACCACTAGCAGGAGAGATATTCTGCAGGAGATGGACATGTTGGACTCCTTTAGCACCACCATCCACATCCCCAACATCTCCAGTGGAGAACATCTGATGGAGGCCCTGGAGGTGCGGTTCTTGAAGGCTCCTGACAAGCCACGACTATTTGGCTTTCATCTGGCTATCTGGCTTTCAGGATAAGGAACGAGTGACCATCGCAGGAGCGGTTAAGGGACGAGCCGTGTGGTTGGGCATTAAGAAGCTTCAGATGCTCATTGAAATGTCACTGCAGGTGAGGCGCGTAACGGCCTTGCTAGCTTCCAAATCGTCTAGACAGCTGCTTGACTCACAGCTGTCTCGCTAAATCATCTGTGGTTTGAGTCGCTATCAAGTTAACTTATTTTACGGCTTCCTAATGGAAACAAGCGCTCCCA
Source organism: Yasuhikotakia modesta (assembly GCA_036877545.1). Lineage (NCBI taxonomy): Eukaryota > Metazoa > Chordata > Actinopteri > Cypriniformes > Botiidae > Yasuhikotakia > Yasuhikotakia modesta. Next base: position 21,528 of record JBAJNP010001651.1, read on the forward strand.
GATGCTCCTCCAGAAATCATTTCTTGACACACAGAAGTAAACAAAGTCAAACGTCGTACTCTTCATAGGCGAGCACTTTGGCTCGCACTCATCACGGCTGCCGTGCGAGACCTGCTTCTGGAGTTAATTTGAAAGCCCTCGCCTTCCTTGCCAAGGCTGTTCATAATAATCCCACATTTATTTTAGATGCTTTAACGCTTCAGCGTTTTCATTTTACACGCTAATAAAAATAAACATTGTGAATAATGACTTTTTTCGAACAATTCATTGACAAACGGGTTGTTCGTGCCTCAGACTCACACCATTGGCTGAGGCTCTGTTGTTATGTCTGGCCCAGGGCCGCTCAAACAAACAGACTGCGATTCCGCTGGGTGCCACTAGTGCCACAGAAATTACACACTTCATCTTCAAAATGTTTCTGTTGGATGTTCTCGGATGTTGAAAACAGCATTTAATCGAGTAGCAGTTTTGATGTTGTTGAGAAATTGGTTGGAGCAATCCTTACGTTTTGGTTTCCTGGCAATACAGTGCGACAGCAGGGATCTGGAAGTTAAAATATCCCATTCATCTTCACAGAGAAATCGATCTTTATTGCTAATATTTAGCATGATGCTTACGCATGTATATAGAAAATGTAACTTCTTGAAAGTGATTATCAATATACAAATTTTTTAATTCATGATATAATTTACGTCAGAAGTAAAAATACTTTTTTTTTTATAAAAATACTTAGAACTGAGAACTTGGTTTCTGTTTTAATAAGTTATTTCAAAACTCAGTTGAGTCTAAATACGCTTTGACCATTTAATATTAGAGGGTGGATTTGACCTTTTAACTAGAATCATCGTCACGTTTGTTAGTTGTTTTGTTGTTTCTGCGGCGGCGATATTTAAAGTTGCAGTCGTGTTAGTTCTGGATATAATTTCTGAGGTATGCAGTCATGTGGCAGCGCTGAGAGTTTTACCCTTAAACAGGAATGAGGCCGAGTCTGCCGGGACAGGTCCCGTACAATGTTTTCCTCCCCTGCTTTCAGTAGTTTCCACTTCTTCAACAGCCCCGGGCCATTGAAAGTTAAGTTATTGCATACACCTTCATTAATTTTCCGCCCTGGTGTCTGTCTTGTCTCCGCTCAAAGCTTTCCTCCAAACGGCCTGTCAAAGCCCGGTCTATAAATGAGCGTTACCAGCACGATTTAGTTCATGACTAAGCTTAACCCTGTCAGGAAAAAGTTAGTTGAAATATTTTTGCTACTTTTTAGTTTTGCGGACACGTCACTCAGAATTAAATTGTGGCTTTTAAGGTAGAATTAAAATAAAATTCAATTTGAAGAAATCCGTATTGCCGCCGTTTGCTGGAAGTGCGCTGGTGTTGTTATACCTCATTGAATTATGTAATCGGTAGATTGAATTTTATAAAGTTATTTTGGATTTCTTGTAAATGCGGTTCGCTCAATGCTAATTCTAAGTTCGGTGTCCTGCAGGGGGCGTGGCCAAGTCCCTTCAGATATACCTTTATTGAGTGTCTAATAAACTTAAGGTTTGATTCTAACCCTGTTTTTATTTTCTGTTTAAACGCCAGAAGTCCAGAGGTATGATGGCTGGGTTGTCTGTCAAGCGACCCCCCCCGGTGATCAGATCCCCCAGCCGACTGGATTTATCACCAATCTTGTCACTTCCCCTTCCCGACAGCCATTAACCGCCGCCCCTCCGCAACCCCTCACAGACACACTCGGGCCCCACAGAGCCCTCCAGGCTTTACACAGCTGACAAGAGCTTTGTCTTTTCAATATCTCAGAACTTTCCAAAAAAAAGAGGGCTTAAAGAGCTAAGCAATGTAACCAAAAAACAACCTTTATCAGATCCAATTTCACTTTCATTTCTCACCTTTCCCTGGTCTGTGGGTGTTTTTTTTAGATGCCTCCTGAGTACAGAGTTAAGAAGTTCTTGGCTTTGCTGAGAGAAGAAGGAGCGTAAGTCCGTTTTTGGGTTAAACTGGATTTTTTCTCTTTACCGCATTGATTTGTTTGTTAAAATGTTGTTTGTGTTGGTAGGTTTGGCTCTGAGAAACGTGTGGCCGTATAGTCTCGCAGTGCAGAACGACTTATTCTGTTACGGTAGGAAACCTCGTGTTTTGTACTTTTGTCAGTGTGATTTGATATTTCATTTTCACGTGAAACTTGTGGAACAGAATGTTCGGCATGAAATAAACATTGACGTATATTTAGCGGATTTAACCATCACGTATAGCCGCTGTTAGCGTTTTAAATGAATATACGCTGTTTAATAAATGGTCTCTTTGTTTCTGTTCTAGTAACTTACAGAGACGGTTTCAAAGGAGTCTGAAGAACAAGGTGTGCACTTGAAGAAACGCAGATTACTACAGAATCTCTCAGTCCGTCACTTTACCTTGATTATATTGTGTCCATGTTTCCTTGACAACTACATGACAACCTTAACACTAGTTGCTTGTTAAAATGAACAAGCATGCAAAGTTTCATATCTGTACAGCATTTCAGGTTTGTCTGTTTGTAAAAATGGATGTTTGTAATGTATATGAAAACCATGACAAGGTGAACGTAAAACGTGTATTTATATTATTTTACATAAATGGTTCTTGATGTCTTTTGCATGATTCAACAGTGACCTTAGCAGCATCGATTCTTTTCTGACCAAATCCACCGTTTGTTTTTCCCTTTGTCATTGTTGACTTGCTCTTACAAACAGAGACCAATAATAATAATAATGTGTTGCTCACTGTTGTGCTTTTTCATGCCAGAATATCATACAAGTTTGTTTGGTGCATTTATGGTTTTCTGACTGCAACAGGAGATGTTTATAAGAGAAAGAATTTAACAATATTTGGCCATCTTATGTTTCTCAGGAAAAAATACATAGAAAACATGTCAAATGGGCATATTTTTAGACTGTCATTATCTGGTCAGACATGGGGAAAAAGCTTTATAAGAATATGCAGACATTCACTCACATCAAAATGAATTTACTTCTTTATTTTGTGGTGTGTACTTTGCACATAATGATAGACTGTTTGTTGCAGTACTTAATGCTTGTCTGTTTTCATTATTAACATGAAATATGTTTTTATGGCATGTACAGAAATACATGCAAACGTTTTAATTCTCAACAGTAATGGGTTGTTGGATATGGAAATAGTGAAATATATTTCATTGTGCCACGTTATAATTTGTGATGTTAGACTCATTAACATCCAGGAAGGTTTTTGATGATTGTTTTTTTCACTTATTTGACTAAATCTTAACCAATTCTGACGTCATACATTTGTTGCCCCGGGCAACCAGTTGGTTAACAACGTCATCACGCGACTTTCTCTCTCCCCGTTGTTTTAAATATTTTAATTTATTGTTAATTTATTTTTAATATGAATGACTAAATGGTTGATATTTTACACATTTTAAAAACTTTATAAACATTTAAAAGGCTTTTAAAAATCACTGTGGATAATTTGCGACTACTACCAAACAGGTTTCCGGAAGTCGTATATTAGCTTATTTAAATAGGGAGGCTCATCGGAAACACACGCCATTGGTCGAGGTTAACGAAGAGCGGCATTCAAACCTTCTGATTGGCTGACGGGGGTAAATCGCGTTTACGTTCTGCTCACCCATTGGTCAAAGGGATAATCGCGTTACCTCAGGACACCTGCCTCAGTGACGATTCAAAACTGATCGATCAAAACTGACATAAAATCAGTTTTATAAGCGAAATATGACAATAAAGTCGATGTTGGTGAGTATATAAAACTTATATCTCGCTGGTGGACGAAACAATCGCAAAATATTACGAGTTGTCCTTATGTTGTCGTTTAGTTTTGGTGCCAGGGTCACATTGTTTAGTTTGGCCGTAGGCATGTATTAATAAGTCGTGTGGGTCGTATCTATAATGTTTAACTTGTATTTATAATACTTGCTTTCTGTTGTTAATGTTAGGATTACGATATGTACCGTTTCAATGCCTTCAAAGTTTGCTGTCGTGGTCAATTTGGTTGTGCATTAGGGAAACCAGTTTACTTGATGTTAGCAATGACAGAGTAGATGGAGACATGGGCTTGAGATGGTTGTGGTCAACCAGTTGAATAGTTTTATTGCATACCACTGTTGCAGTGTTGCTTTTGTGTTGTCACTATGGAGAACATTACTTGTTAAGTGTTGTTATCTGCATATTATGTTAAAATAAGAGGAGGCTAAATATGCAGCTAGTAAATCAACAGAGAGACCAAAAGCAAAATCATGAGACGGTTGTTCTTCAAATATATAATCTTAGTTCAGTCATACAGATATATACATTGTGTAATAAATAATATTTATAAAAACATAACATTTTCAGATTATAAAATAAAAAGGGAATTATGAACTTTGTACAAAACTTTGGATATAGCGGATGGAGAAAAGATGTGGCCAGCGAGAATAGGCTCCTCGTGGATCGGTGTGGATGAGAATCTGGTCTAATGTCTGCTTTCAGTTTGCGTTGTTAAACTTAATTAATGGGAAAAGCACATAGAACTGTCAGAACATGTTGTATGCAAACCTGTGCTAGTCTGTTGCACAATTGTGAAGCCAGCCACTTATTTCATGTATCTCCCATGACCACTCCAGCCTAGGTCGGTACAAACAGCAGCTACGTGCCACCCCCTCCGCCCCTTGTTTGCCCTTTTTCTTCCCTTAATTATTATCCCCTTAATCACTCGTTCTTCCACCTCCACATAAACCTCTCCTCGTCAGGCGAGCGTTGAAACTTCACAGTAACACAAGGAGCTTTATCAAAAAAGGAATGTTAAAAAATCACTAATCTCTATAATTAGTATATTCATTAGTAGTTTCGTAAGTGCAAAATTTTACTCATCGGGTGCACGTGAGCACAGTGTGTTTTGTGTGTTGTCACTTTCTGCTGTTATGCTTTTTACGGCTGTCATGCGGTCACCCAGGACAGTAAACAATGCCATTGTATCTAGATGTCCTGCAACTACACCAAACGTGTAGAGAGTTTTACACAGTGACTTTCCATGATTTTGCATGCAGCATTCCATGCTAATTTGTCGATTACATACCCCCCAAACATGAGTCCTAACATCGCAATTGGCAAACGTTCCATACGTTAACGTATAGTATAGGGAATGTGATTTACACAGTAATGGTGTAGATTGTGTGTAATAGGATGCATTCATGTCCTGGAATTAGAAGTCTGTTGGAGAGCTTATGTGACTTTTGTGCTTGTGCATGTGGTACTGACCCATATTGGAAAGCGCAGCAAGATTTCAAAACCTTAGGAGGTCGTGGATAACATGGGCATTGCATTGTATTCAGTAGTAGTATAGCAGGGCATATGAGAAGCCCATCATTCAGTAGTTAATTGTGACTCTCATCCCCCAACCAACCCCCAAACCCCCCCCCCCCTTATTCTTTCATGCATGCTTAGTGTCAGTGTGTAGAAAAGCAGAGGTGGACTGATCCTCTTTCAGCCTTCGGGCCGTAGGACAAGATGATCAGAAAGATGATGTTACAGATAAAGAAGTCAAAATGATAACAGTGAACCTCAGGAGGAGCCCAGGCAGTCATTTTTTGCCTTGCAGGAGTAATGTGTGCCACAGCTGGTGGAATGGCAGTAGTAAACTTGAACTTAAATGTTGAGTACTTCCAACAAGCCTTTGCGTTTTTGGAGGAAGCAGGTCTAAAAGGGCTCATTAGTAAAGGTTTCTAGTAAGGAAGTGCCGCTACTATCTGTGTATCAAGAGGATACATCATTGTGAGTGAGAGTGTGTAGGTCGTCTGCCAATTTTATGCCTTTTTTTTCCCCTCTGCCTTTCTTTAATGTCCGCAAGTCCCTGTGGTCGTTCTCCACCTGCTGCTTTTATTTACACGTATGTACGTCGTAGACTCTCACACACTCCTGGCAGCTGACGTAGCAGCACCAGTGAAAGATGCAGTGGCATTTCTCCTTGCGTTTCTCTGTCCTTGTGTTATGGCCACGCCCACAGCACAGCAGGTCGCAACCCTCGATGCCGTGCGAGGACACGTTGCAGATGCGGTCACGCGTGCCAAATGAGCCCGTTTCAGGGTTTGGCTCACAAAAGTTGGGCGATCCCTCGTAGTAGACCAGGTCTCTCTCGGTGGGGTGTTTGAAGAACGCGTATTTTGCACGGAGTGTCTCCACCCAGCCTCGGGATTCCCGGTGTTTCTCCACCACCATCTCAGAAGCGCTGTCATACTTGTCTTTAAGGTAGTCTCCTAACAGCCTGAAGTCAGGCTGCGCCCACCAGCAAGTCTTCACCTCACAACTGCCTGAGAGTCCATGGCACTTACAGCGCAGGTGCATGTTTTCCAGGATGGTCTGGCAAAGAGAAAACATTGGAAATTTGTTAGCTTAATTATTATCAGCATAACATTATTTACTAATGTTATATGATATCTTCCTGCCCTTTCATACAAACTTTAAACTAAGATACACATAGATACACATAGATACCTAAACTAAGATACACTTTAAACCAAGGTACACATATGTAAATGAGATTGTATATTATAATAAATGCTTGATTTAATAATAATAAAATCACATTTAATTGGTCAATGACACACGACAGCTGTGAAAAGGAAAAAGATATTCTGATATCTTGTATAGGGTGTGGTGCTAGCAGCTTGGCAAGCATTTTCTCATTCAGTGATGCCTCTGTATTGCCGCCTCGGAAACTTGTGGTTTCCATATAAAACTGTCTTTAATACAATCTGTACTTTTTCTTCATGCTCAGGCCACAGGTGTTTTTTAGCCGTTGAACATGCAGACAGGTCTTTTAATTCTTGGCTACTTCTCCTCAAAAGTCCCGATTAATGGAGCTTGCCACTGGCACTGTATGACTTTGTTTTGGTTTGTTTGTTTTAATTTCCTAGCTGTGTTTAGCTGTAGAATTCCCCAGCTGTGGCGGAAGGCAGGTGTTTGTGGGTCCCTGAGGGGAGCTAGTTTGGGCCACTGACATCATGTTCTGAACTTTCTGGGCCCCGGGCAGGTCCCGTGAGCCGCAGCAAGACAATGGCGTATACAGGGCAGGTAAGGCAGCAGGGGTCTTGACAGGGCCACCTGTCTCATTCCCTGCTCCTGTGGTCCCTTTTGATTCCTGTCAAGCATTGATCAAAGCAGCGGCCTGTTGCAGTGTGGTCTCGCCAATGGCCCCTTAAGCACTTTTAGTGCAAAAGACTCCAACTCTGAGTCATGACAGCCGCAGTGACAAGCTAAACCCTGAACCTCAGTGTTGTTCTTTCTACCTTGACTGCTTTAAACCACCAACTGAGTTTACACCCCTGTCACCTACTTAGTGGAGATGCAAATTATGAGAAGCGTGAGAGGATAAAGAAGGTAATTACCCAGTAATTTCTCAAAAAAAATACCAGTTATCAAGTCAAAGTCTTTAGGAGACGGGATCAGGAGATACTTGACAGATGTGTGGTGCATTAACACCTTGTGTGAACCATGGGGTAAAAGACCCACCCAGGAGTAACACAAGTGGAGCTTTGTTCATTGTTTAGTTACCATGAACATGCTGGTTTAAAGGTGAAGTGTGTGATTATTGCAGCACTCACAGCATAAAACAAAATGGCTGTTTCTGTTTCTTAAAGTGCCCCCAAATGACAACGTTGGTTTTTCCAGTAGTGTACGTTTTGGGGTTCTGCCTATCTGAACAATGAAAGATGAACTTTTCATTGTATCAACATTATTAATTGATTTTATTTGGTGCTGCCAGTGAAATTTCACACGTTTCCTTTTTACATTGTATATACAGAGTGTATTCTTGTATTTTCAGAATAAGGGAAGCAGTCATTGGTTGGGATTATCCTGAAGTTGTTCAGTGTGTAAACCGTGTCTATATGGACCTTGCATTGGGCACAAAGACATTATTGGGCATAAAGGCATTGGCTCTTTATGAACTGTTGCACAAGTTGGGAAAAAATGAATGTTATTGTTTTGGAATATATTTAGTACTAGTCTTCCCTAGAATTAATAGGCCTTGTCAAATTGTTGTTCATTTACTTTTTTGGTCATGTTGTGTGTGTGTATATATATATATATATATCTTTTTTTTAACACTTCTAATTATTGCGCTTCACACTACAGGAGGCTACAGGATGTTGTACTGATCGATTGCTATTGTAATGATCTTGGAAGGATATGGAAAGTATTAACTGGATTCCAGTTACTTATTTTAGATAAGGTAAGATGCATCTTACCATTCGTCCTGCCTCATTGTTGTGCCTGTTCATGGCAGATCGTGCGTCTGGCCGGTTCTCATGAGCGTCGGCAAACTCCCGAGACACAAGAACCCCAAACTCAGCATCCTCACTGCAGCCGCCCCACTTCCATCCTTCTCCTGGTGGGCCTTTATGGTGGGAATCACAGCCACACATTGTGGAGGTCCCTTCCGCACATGATCGGGTGACTGCAAATGCTACTCCAGCTGAGGCAATGGCATGTACAAATGCAGACTCTCTTGTGGCTAGAGTGAAGAAAAAGAGTGTTTTTTTTTTCTTTGGTGACCTTAGTGCAGACATCATTGTTCTTTTACATGGTAAACTGTCTACAGAAGCAGTGTTTGAAGGCATCACAGACATGCTGTAGACAGCACCTTAACTTGGCTCAGTTTTAAAACTTTGTGATCTATGGTGAAGTATTTCCTGAGGCCCTTATCTAAAGTTTGAAGGAGATCCTTGCATCTTTACTAGGTCCTGCTGAAAGTCTCTCATCTGTCTGTTCTATGTCTTAAGGGCACAGATCATTTTCTTTACAGATTCTGGAATACCGACTATATGTTTGAGTGCAGCGTCATAAGACGGTTATCTCTTTGACAGCGCACAGATGAGTCGTCTCAAAGGTGTGCTGGTTTCTCTCTGGATAGTGTTTCGGTAGCTCTCTCTCTTCCCCCTCCAACTCCCACCAATCTGGACCCTGCGGCCACGTGTGAGAAAGCCAGCAATAAGTCTGTGTGTTTGGTTTCTGAAGGCATGTGCTGAGCGATGGAGTTACGCCCCCCTTTGAATGCAACAGCTTATTATGTAACCAGACACCATCGTTTCACAATCACAGCACACTTACTGTGGATCACCGGCTCTCTGTGTCCCATCTCCTTCCCACAGGAGAAAACGAGACTTAAACAAATCGCTCTACTTCATCAGCCCAAACAATTGTGTAGCTCTATAGCTAGGTTCTCTGCGTCAGAGGACTATCAGGTAAACAGCTCTGTGAGAATGTGAGTTGCATTCCAGCATTGTGTTACTCATTGCATCATTGCATTGTATTGCTCCAGCATGTCATTGTTTACTATGCCTGTAACACACTTAAAGTTTCTAGTACATTGGGCCTTTAATAGGAAGTGTTCGGAATGAACACTCACCAATAAAAAGTAATTTCCAATTAGCTGTAACATGCTAGGTGTTAGGCAACAAGCTTGTCTTCTCATATATTTGCAGACTCATGTTGCCCCTTGTATTCTTGTTCCATTCTTGCAGGAAGCTTATTTTCACATACATATACAAACAGTCCTTAATAAAGTTTGTGTTTGGGCGCACACCTCTCTGAGTTTGTGGCCAGAAGGAGGCCCAGTTGGTTCTGGCAGGCCCAATTGGGTTCACCACAACAGAAAACTGTGAGCTTTGGGCCCCAGGAGCTCTGGCCAAGGGCCAATAAGAGCGCAACTCTCACTACCTGCTGTGTCCATGAATCCGCCTTTGTCTCTGTGTTGTCACACTGTATTACCCACACAAAAGGGCCCAGCACCCCTCACCCCATAGCCCAGTTCAGTGCTGCCCAGAGCAGGGGCTGGCATTTCCAAAAGGAGCAACCCCCCTTCGCCTCTGGTGACAAAAAACCCACATACATCTCATACCAGCCGCTATGCCAAAATATACCCTTTCTTTCAAAAGCTTTTAGGACCCATTTGGTCAGTACCTGTCCATAACAGTACCCCTCTCACTCAAACCCATGGGCCAATCCAGGAATCTTCATCCTTATCTTTACCTCATGCTGTCTGATCCCTACGCCCCCTCACCCTCTGTAGTTCCCCCTGCCTTCCACCTCTTCCTCAGTGATGAGGACGGATGGAGATTCCCTTTCAGCCTGCTTTCATGACACAGTCAAAGGGCGTGTGAATGAGGCATCCGTGGGAGCCGGGCGGTAAGAGGCACACAGGGATGGCTCATACTGGCCTTCATGCACAGTAGGGGTTGAAGTGAACCCTCTAGCCCTTTTCTATTGCTTGTAATCTCATTTGGCCTGCCTTCCCTTTTTCTCTCTTTCTGTGTCTCCCTCATTCACTGCTCACTCCTGCCCAGGTCCTGCACTGTTGTTAAATGCATTAGATTTTTAGCAGTGAAACAGAGTAGCTGCAATTTGCTTTGATACAGATACTTTTTCTTGCATGGTTCCAACTTTACTAAACTAGTATAATAGTTGACTGGTACATTAGTTGACATAGTTGGCTATCAGCTTTACCTTTGGTGCATATTGTAGGCTGTTCTAGGCAAGAACTAAATTCAAATATTCAAATGTAAGCTAGCATTTTGATTTAAAGAAACACTGATTACTTGTATGTGAACTATAAAATTGTTTAAGTACAATTTGTTAAACTGTTAAGTAACAGTTTAAATGCCAGATTAACCAAATTTGTTTGTTGCCGAGTATTTTTCACTTTTAACAGTCGTTATAACCATTCAGAATGTTTTTTCAAGTGAATTTAGCATCCTATTTTAAAGTTTTGGATGCCATGTTTGACAGACAGCTTCTGATTTGCATGTGTGCTGCTTATGTTACCTTTATCAAGTACTGGACCAAATATGGCTAGATTGTCCTTGATAGTGGTGCAGTTCCACCTGCGGCCTCGGAACTGGTGCTGACACTCCTGGATTCCCAGTTTGACTCCCTCTGCTACACTGGGCATGATCTCAATGTAATTGCGGCAGAAGCGCAATTGTTTGGGCACCAAGCCAGGAATGGAGCCGCAGAGGATGGGTTGAGATCCTAAAGATGAGTAGTGCTGCCCCAGGGCCAGGGACCTGAAACATAGGTGCAAAAGGGGATAATAACTAGGTTAGACTTGCTTTTCTTTACCCATGTCTTTCTCTGCATGATCAAGATCTAATAATAAGCTCATTACTGGAAATGTTATAGTGGCATGGTGCACTGCGCTACCTAAATTAGCTTAGCTTAAATTCCACCAATGCCTGGAATTTGTGTGGTACACCTGAGCGCTACACCATTGTTTACATTGCCCATAGAACAGAATGGTCTTTCCTTTAAAAATACTGAATGCTTGGAACATTTTTACTTTATTCTCTGTGATTGGTAGTTGATTTATTTGTATATGCACCACATTTTGTGGCGATAACGATATCTGACAATTGGCATTCTTAAGACTTTTTCCTTATGCTCCAAACAGTAAGCTAGCATCTGCCTAAACATGGTTTCATCAACACTGTGGAAACAGGCCCAATGTACTAGTTATGCCAAAAACTATTATACTTTCACCCTAGTAATTATTTTAATTGCTTTCTTTTTCTGCCTAAAATAAAAACGAGGAGATCACACATGCACACAATTGTTGTTACGGCCTTGTTTCAACATGCTAACTATTATCATAGGTGTATAAACAACTGCCCCGATACTTCTTGGTCCTGTTACATATTTATTGTTGTTTTTAATGTTTGTGTGGGTGTGGTTGTCTATTGGTTAACATATGCAGAACACACACATTCTGATTGGCAACACAAACTCAATTTCGCTCTCACTGTCTGGAGCTGTAATACTGTAAGTCAAGTATTCAGTGATATAAATCATATTTGGCATTTGGAAAAGGTTCAGCGCTATAATGGAGGAATCTACTAAGAGTTCTTTCCTCATGTTTTCACAGACAATGCAATAAGACATATCTGGAACATCTGAACCCTGTGACTCCCAAATACAAATGGGTGTTATCTAAGTGTCCCCTAACATTATGCAACAATCGTGAAAGAATTCTTGTTATAAAATGGGTAATCATGACTCTAAATTCCTATTGGATAAGCCTTTTTAAAGCAATATCACAGCCTTGCAATTAGATGGTTCATGGGTATTTAATAAGGGTTGGAGGTAACATCTGCAGGCCCTCCAGGAGCAGGAATACGCCCCCTGAGGCCATGTCTGCAGTAATCCAGATACTTTTAAGGGTTTTTGTTTAAAAAAAGCTCTTCGTCTACACTAAGGTTGAAGCATTTTGCAAATGTCTGCAACACCTGAAAATGCTTATGCCCCCGTAGCTCACTTAAATTTTAGTGTGGACAAGGCCAGAGTTAGAAAGGATAATTAATTGTATGGTAGAATTAATTATTGCTAATTTTAGCTATTTATTGAACATTGTTGTGTATTGCATTGTTGTTGTGTGCATGGCAATATTTTTACCAGGTTGAGGGTTTTTTGAGTACTCATTAGGATTATCCATTTGCCTGTTTTAAAAATACTGAATTTAGTTGGTTAGCATGTTAACCAGGGTAGGCCTGTAGTTGTCTCAGAGGAATGTGTTGTGTTTGCTTGACAACAGAGAGAACTGTATACATGCTTTAATAATGAGATATGGTTCCTGTCAGCCCTGGCAAATAGTCTCTCATCTGGGCTAAAGGTTTACCTGGTTCCCCCTTTAGGCCAGCGGAGTATCACAACTATTAGAGATCAGCCACTCACAATGACCTCAGGCCCCCCGCAGGGTGCAACCCTATCACCGCGCCAATCTCTCTGACAGATGAGTGCACTACTGCACCCCTTCCACACAAAAGCCCCACCATTGAAGTCAGGACAGAGGAATCCCCCTCCAAGGCTTCTTGGCTTTTCCCACTCTAGTTGTGCGTTCTGTCTGTTTGATGTTGTGTGAAACGACCACAGAGCTAGGAATCGCTAATAGGCTGTCCGTTATCAGAGATGCTGCAAGAAGACTCTCTCAGGTGATGCCGTCTTTGAAGCCATATACCTGCGTCAGGTGAGTTATGACATCATCAGCCTTGTAATGGAGGTGACGTCATAACGTTGCGTTTGTGTATGCGAGTGATGGAGAAAGTGAATCAGAGCTTCATAAGGAGGTGAAAATAAAAGCACAATCTTTTCCAGAAGCAGCTGTAAGAAAGTATATACTTTTTTTGTACTCCAGCTTTAATATGCAGAGACAACTATATGTTAGCCATCGGTAGATTGATTTCTATAGAAAGTGTACACACATTGTGTATGAGCATTTCGTTTCGCTATTCCTGAATGTTCAGCAAAACTAGATTGGCTTAAACAAGTAAAATCAAGGTGGAATTCATGGTGTTTGTCATTCTGTAAATTACACACAACATTAGCAATATGTTTGTATCTGTTTAGACAAACATATAGAAGTAACATCTTCACAACTTCAGAATCTTATTAAAGCAAGTTATTTTATTGTGTAACTTGTATAGTGTGGCATTCATTTACTGTACCATATATTATAGAATTATTCCTTACATTATTTCCTTTACATAAGTGTCTGACTGAAATCCCGGCCCCTACATAGTAACTTACTGAAAGCCACGCCTGTTTTCTGCCGTGTTTGTGGGATAAGTGACATAATTACACATCTGCTTGCAGTGTACCTGTGCATTAATCTCTCACCTATGCAGGTGATTAGTGTGTGCCTTGCTAAGCTAAGCGGTGGGTAAGAGATCCATGAGCCTTTGTTTGCCCTCTGTTGTGGACCACCAGAAGCTAGTGTTGCGTATGAAGCAGAAGCTCCTAATTAGATTTGAACTTGTCTGTTTAGATCAATTACTAGCCCACACGCTTTGATGTGGCATGCTAACGCCGTATGCTTCACGTCGCTCCCAGTGTTCTGTGTTGCGTTTGGTCGTGATCTGCACCAGCGAGTCTGAAGTGGATGAGATGATGTATTGCATTGTTCTGGCCACGTGCAAAACTCCACAAAGGTCTCACGTGGTACACCTCAGTGTGGAGGCTGACGAATACGTAAAAACTAGTGAAGTAACTACACCCAAACAAGGAACACAAACATACGTTTGATGTGAATAGCTGATTTGTTTTTGGAAATCTACTGAAAGAAGCCACAGTGGAGCTTTAGGGTCTAGCAGGTGCTTGTCTGAGCAGGTTTAGGGCCACCTCTGCCCCCTAGGTATTCTCCTTTATTTCTGTACCACTGGGTGGGTGGAGACTGTAATGCATAAAAATAATGATGCAAGTCTTAATGGGCCATTTTAAACCACGGTTGAACAGAATTTTAAGCAGGGAAACTCTTCTCTACACATAACAGTGATTAAAGAGTGATTAAACCTGTATGCTGTTATTTACTGTAGAACACAAAAGGAGAATTTTGAAGAATGTTCAAGCTGGTTTGTTATAGCCCTTAGTAACCACAGACTCTGAGCAGTTACGCTGCTTGATTTTTATAAGGTTTGAAAGTTGATGGTCAGTATGAACTATAATTGTATGTGTAATTGTATTTTAAAAACTTCTCCTTTTTAATAAACAGTGGATTGAAATGCAGGTTTCCAATGATGTAGGGGTAAGAAATGAACAATTTTCATTTTTGGGTAACATTTTCTTTGAGTTGAAATCTTACTCTCTAAGCAATATAATCTAGACGTGACTTTTTTTGTCCTTCTCCGAATGTTTCTCTGCTCTCATACATTCCCCAGCTTCTCCAAAAAGGTTTGAGATGAGGCACCTGTCTATGACCAGGCTGCTGAGTGCTCTGTTTTTGTCCAGAGGCAGAAGAAATCAGAAACTCTTTGAACTTGTGAGTTTGTGACATCCGACCTCTGAAGCTCTTGAGGTTGATGCCTTGTTAAAGCTGTGTTTGAGTTCATTACAAGGCCACAGCTTTGGCCTGCTACCCCTGGCCCTAGACGGGTCAGGAGACATTCACCGCACATTCCTATCCAGCTTCTGTTCCTTTCGGGAGCAGCTTGGAAGTACAACGACTGTTCCAAACATCTATAACTTTACAGTTAGGCTGCTAATTTAGGTACTCCCATTGCTAATTATGTAGAAACAAGGTAACTCAAGTTGATATTGTTAAATTGATATCTGTCCTTATTTGTCTCTGCCATGACTTGATACTTGCATGGAACTTTTATCATTTTATTCATCACATGCCTAGTTAGGAGACAGTTTCAGTAATTACCACTGTAATGCATCTATGCCTGTCTAAGCAGCTCCATCAATGCTTGACAACATGGCAAAAGATTAAAGTCACAGCCATTCAAATTTTCTAGTCAATCCATTGTCAGTTAAGATCGACGGCGCTCTAAGGATCTCCACTTAAGTGGAAATCCGCCCTTCACTTTATAACTGACATTAAGACTGGAAGTAGATCGTGAGAGTAAATGACACATACAGGCTTGTATTTGTCAATTGTATGGATAGCATTATACTCCACAGCCGAAGAAGGTTTAATAAGATGAGCACCTTTTGTAATTAATTTTTACAACTTGCGGGAGATAAAGCCTTCAATTTGCAGCTACTTTTTTAGGTAAATGTTTTAGAGTTTCATAGAAAATTTGCAGGAAGTTTTCACATGTAGTCTAAGAATAATATTTGCCATTGTATCCAATATTTTAAATGTTTTGTCCTTATGATGGCTTGTGCTCATTTTCCATTAACTTAAAAACACCTTTCGGTGGGGATGTGGCCGTGAGAGCAGAGAGGTTGTTCTTAGCCTGAGGATGGGTTTTTTCCTCACCTATTCTGTCAGAAAAGGAACACAAACTCTGTCAACAGTTTGGGTTTTTTCCCGCCAAACCTTTGATTGACAGTTCAACTGCTCTGGGCTTATCAGCTAAAAAACCCTTGAAAAATGTTCAAACCTGTTTTCTTACCCAATCTTTTGTTTCTTTCTATAGAACTAGCCTGCAAGTAAGTGATGCTGTGGTACCAGAAGTACGTTTCAGTCCTGCTGTTAGTTACCTTCCTGCTGTTATATTCAGTTTCCATTTAGAACAGGTTCAAATTCAGTTAATTTTTATAATATATATTACAACAAATATTGCTATTGCTACATAACAGAGTTGGGGTACATTAACTGTTACCAAAGACACGTCAAAGTGCAAAGTGACAAGCAATTTGTCTTGTCAGCTAGAAACTAGCCACCACGTCCCAAACCGTAAGTTACCATAAGCGAGATTTTCCAGCAGTCATACCTTGTGGTTTTAACTTAATTTTTTTGTACCTAAATTAGTAAACTCCAAAATGGTGTAAAAATAAGACCTTTTGTAGTCGTTGTCTCCACCCTAAGCGTCCATCCTGGACCGCTGACATGGCGCTGGCGTGCGGAAACTGCTGTGATGTGTGACTTTGCGGCTGGGTCTCCAGGAGCGTTTAACTACAGCAGCTGTCAGAAAGCTACAGAGCGGCAACAGCAGTGACTTAAACGGCACTTCCTGCGTAAGTGAGCTGACACTGTAGATTAAAGCTGAGATGGACACAGAATTTGGTTTAGCCCAAGCCAAGATGGTTTTTCCAATTCCCCCCAGAAGCCTGACCAGGCAATAGCCAAGCGTCAAAATGTTGCGGCTACAGGCAGCAGTAGCGGTCAAATGTAGTTTCATTGTTAATATAATGTTAAAATGAAATGTTTTAAATTATAATTCGGTTTATTCTTCAGTTTAAACTTAGGTAGCAAAAGTTTAAACAGAAAGTAGCTTTAATTAAATGATCTCATCTATTTAAAAGTACTATAAGTCTCTCTCTCTCTCACACTCACTCTCTCACACTCACTCTCTCACACTCACTCTCTAATTTGCAAACAGATACCAGCCTTTTCAGTTTGACATGTTTGTGTGGTGTGTGTGTGTGTGTGTTGGATGACTTCAGAGATAACCTCATGTGGTCTGGGTGATTCTGAGAGCACAGGTGTAGCCAGTAGCCCTTTATCTCCAGATCTTGAATCAGTGGAACTGTGCTCCTTGTTTGAGGTTCTGGATCTTAATGTGTGAAGGCCTGAAAGCTAAGCCTCAGAGCTGACAAACATTTTGGATTTGTTTGACATCTGAATCTAGTCCTAATTATTAAAGAAAGAACTTACAATAACAGCTAAACTCAATTTTCCATCTTCTAAGTAACGTCTCTAAGAAACATCTCCAATATAAACATCCATGTAATCATCTAATCCTGGGACACTTACAGTTACACCAGCGCTGTGTAACGCCACCTCTGATACTGGACTATGGGTATAGCATCTAAAATGCATAGACTCTTCTGCTTGCTTAGTACTGTATACTTTAGTCAATGCATCACTTCTTGTCAACTTAATTTCACAGTTTGCAATTAGTTTAAACAGAAGTTTACTTAAATTGTTTGTTTTGGGATTACATGAATAATTGCAGTTTGGTTGGGCAACGAATTCCAAGTGTTGCATGGGACCAGGAAGGGTACGTCAACATTTGAAATGAAGCGTTATTTTATGTTTGTCATTTTAAGCAAGACGTTTGTAAGTGTTATAAGTTCTGATATGTTGGCATTTAAATAAAAAGGTTCTGTTGTGTTGAGAGTTTTTGGTTGAGAGTAGAGCTTATACTTTGAAGAACAGGGTTCAGGGCGGTGAATTGGGAAAATGGTTAAAAAAATGGTTTCTATTCTAATCATTGTAGCAAAACACTGCTGTTTTTATCCTGTTTACTATAAGGTAAAACTACAACTAGTTAACTGCATGAAATTCAGTTTGATTTAATAGGTTTACTGAGGTCCTGAGTTGGTTGTACAAGGTATCAGCGCTTTTAGTTTAGCTACAATACAAACTTTGTTTGTGTCTGTATTTGTTTTGCTACATTGATCAATAGATCTTTACTACATTGATCTAATTTCACAAAATTAATATTCCTATGAGCAGGTTATTGATTTTCGCCCTCATTTTCCTAAGTGCCCCCATTACCCAACACCCTTGATCTTTTCACACTGAATTGCAGCTGGTGAATTTTTGCGGCATCATTAAAGCAGTGACACAGGCTGACGTGAGGAGGGGGGGTTTGGTATGAGGGGCGTATAATGACATTCCTCTCTCGTAGAGATGAGTCCAATCCCATTGAAGCCAGCAGGACACCGGAGCAGGTCCAAATGCTTACTGGATTCCCGGTGTCGTCTCCTTCGTGGCTATTCTCTCCAACAGAACTTTCTCAATTTTATTTGATTCAGAATTAGTGTTTTATGTTGTGTGTTTGTGTAGGTTTTCCATCTTAAAAGCCTCTTTCCTTTTCAGGACTGATAAGGTCCCTAAATTCAGGCCACGTAAGCTTTGGTATAATAACAAAAAGGGCAAAAATGAAAGATTTTCTGTGGTGACAATTGATCAGTTTGAATAATATTATAACTTGAAATACAGTGTATAAGTGGTATGAATGCTTTTAATATTTTAAGGTGTTTTATTGTCTTTTTTTGGAACCGTTAACATGCCATAACCTAATGAATTAGGGTCATCTTATTTCTTAGCTCTTGCGATACCAGAACTCAAGTTCTGATAGATAACAGATGAACGTCAGTGGAACCAGCCAGCTGGATCTTGACGGATGGTGGCTTTGCGACGCTGTTGCGGAAAGAAGCCACAAATACCATGTTTCTTTCTGTCTGGTATTTGGAGTGACTGCAGCTTGTGTCTGAGAGCTCGGCTCACTCACCATCTGTAATGCACGTGAAATTCACAAAGCAAGACAGGGCGATCTGTTTCAATAGCTCTCTCTCCTCACCGCTAATCTTAATTAGTTCGCCTTGAGAGGATAAAGTCGGATATTAGTGCCTTGCTAAGCTGTTGAAACAGATTAGGGATTAAATTGGTCTGATTATTGCACTGCAGTTTATCATTTTAAGTCCATTCAGACATGGGCAAATTGCAAGGGGGTGGGCTACCAGGAAGGATTAAACTATGAATGTAAGAAATACAATTAATTGACTCAATTTTAATACGTTGCATGTGCCATGGACCCGGTAAGTAAAACCCTGCAATTATTACTTTCCGTGCTGTAACCTAATTGGGTCAGGTTGATTAAGTCATATTAATTTTTTTTATTGGTTAAATTAGTTGTGTTATCTTAAGAAGCACATTTTTAGTTTAACGGCCGCAAGAATTTTATAGAAAGTATGATTTGAAATTTTGTATGTTTGGCCTGCATCTTACACATTATTTTGCATGAATTTTTTTTCTTTTTAAGTGCTAATTCTTAAAATAAGGTTCTTTGACGTCCCTCAAACTTTTTACCTCCTCAGGTGAAAGACAAAGATGATGCCCTTGGTCTCCTAGCCCTCAGCATCTGCCTATTAACCAGATACGGTGTATGTTTTTCATCAATACTCATCCACTGTATATTTGTTATTCGATCAAAGAGGTTGTGTGTCGTTAGTGGGTAAGTCTGACAACACCGTCATATAAACCAGCCTTAGTGAGAACAGCTGCAAGTTAATAAGCCAGAGACTTCTGCTCTTTGTCGGTGATGTTTGGTGACACCGAATGTCAGTATGTGTGTGAAGCCACGCAAATATTAATACTTTAGCCCTGTGGCCTTTGTGTGTGTAATTGTAGGAGTACAACTGCATGTTTGGCAGCCCTCGTTTCATAAACGAAACCAGAAGATGTTGGTGGTTTGGAAGGAGAGCGTAGCGAGGACCACATGCTAACTGGGACTACTAAAGCACATTAGTTCTGACAAGTATTGTATCATGAGCCAGGGGGCTTTTGTCGTACGCCTACACAAATATTTTTGCAAAAAGACTCATGTTACAAGAGAACCCAGTGAGGTCAGTGGCATATTGAGGATGGGGTAATTAGTGGAACTATGACATATCGGCAACGTTCTGAGGTAAATCCGATCCCTCAGAATGTAGCGAAACCTTCAGAACATAAGTGCTTGAACAGAACCAGCCTGGCATAAGATTTGACTCATTTAAACATTAGATTCAGTAATTCTAATTAACAATGTGTTAATCAATTTGTGTTTGTACTAAAGGATAATGCTAAACTAAAAAGAGCAATAATAAATATAAAGAATACATAGCAAATTATATTAAGTAGTTTGAATACAATTCACTTCAGTTTTAGTTTGAAATGTCTAATGTGATGATGTAAAACATTTTGAGTGTTTTGAAATGATTTGATAACGTGTGTGTGTTTTTTTTTGTTTGTTTTTTTTTATGTGACCCATTGCAGTTTGGAAGATTTTTGTCAACACAAGTTAATGCAATTATTGTTGCTTTTAAACTCATTTCTCAGAGATATGGTTATTAAACACAAAGGCATTAAAAGTAAGGCAATTTTAGGTGCACAGTGTAATGTTGCTTAGGGTTAAACCCAATGAATTTTTTTGAGACAAGCCCAGGGACATCCACACTAATGCCCCAATTAACACTCATAACACGGCTGGAGCTTGTGAAGACAACAATATACCCCATCCGGCAGCATGCTGGCTAACACCTTAACCTAACCATATCTCTGACAAACACTCTTTGTCTCTTTTTAAGAACACTTAGAGCTTTAAAAAAGCAGCATTTTTGCCTATTTTGAATAAGATTTTCATATATCAAATAAATAAAGCCAGGCAAAATACGACAGAGAGGAAAAGACAGACTAGCCTTTTCCGTCCCACCAGTGGCTGAGGTTAAGATTCTTTGAAATTCTTCTTCTAAGCAGGGACTCTTTTTCCACGCAGTCAACCGAAAGTGTTCAGTATTTACTGTCCTCTGAAAACCGATCACTGACCACCGTTCTCCTCAACGCTAGTGGAGAAAGTGATGTAGAAAGTGGAGATCGTTGCTACTTACCACCAGATGGGATAGCCTCCAAGCACCCGAGAGCTGGACAACCACATCCACATGAGATATCCAACCAGGTACAAATCCATGAGGTATGTCTTGTGTGGATGGAAATGGCTATTGATCAACGCATAGAAAGGGGCTAAAAATTAAGTCCCAGTAGGAAAAGATTGATGGTTCAGAGTAATTAGAATCTGTGGGTAAAATACAAGGCAACCCAAAAAAAAAAGTATGTTGCTGCTTTGAGTTGGGTAAGGAAAGTGTGCCTGTCTCCCAGTAGTTAGAGTAAGTGTCTCTTTCACACACGCTCCTACCCGTCCTCCGATTCCCTCCCTCTCACTAAGGTTCTTCCCTAAGGTACATATCTTTTTCTCTCCCCACTTTTTTCCCCTTAGGATCATCAGGGCCAATATTGGGGGGGGGGGGGAGAAAACGACAAGCGAGGTTTGGAGATGTCAGCTGGCAAGCCAATCACAGAGCATGGCCTTAGGTTACGCAAAAAAAATTATTATTCCTGCCCATCTGTCAATCATGCACCACCCCCTGGTAATGTAGCAAAGAAAGAAAGAAAAGACAGCAAAGAGAGTGAGAGAGGAGGCAGGGAGAGAATAAGAATTAAAGGGCACTGGAGTTTCAGAGAGATAGATTTGTCTTATTAAGATCTGTATTGTCTGTATTAATGTCAAGGAAACCCAGCTGTGGCCGAGCCTGTGTTCAGTCGGGCCTGCCGCTCAGCTGGTGTATTTTGTTCCAGAGATGGGAGCTCGCTTGGGTTTAAAGCACGGCGTGCCTGAACTAATTGTTCTGGATGCGTGCGCGTGCAGTGCCTACGTGAGAGCACACCGAGAAGTCCTGGAGAATTTTGTTGCTAGCGTCCTCCCCTTGTGACGATGCAACACAAAGGAAGCACAATAAAAAACCCATAAAAGGTGGAGTGTTAGGGCCAGGCATGCAGTGTTCTATGCAATAGCGGCCTAAAGGCAGTGAATTTTACATAAACACTATTGTCATTCGGATGGGCCGAGGGCAGACGGTACTGAGAAAGAGACAGGGCACTAAAAGATGACTATGCATTTTACTCGAATATAGCCTCTGTCTTGGAGCGCCTAAAGTTTCAGGTACAAAGCGAGACGTCCTGTTGGTAAACAAATATACGTTTGTTGCGTATGCAGGGTAAGCAGTCTGTTACCTTGTTTTACCTTAAGCATCGATGTAACAACTCAGATGTTTGTACTCAGATGTTTGAATTTTTTGTACATAAAAAAATCCGCAAACAAGTGAGTGAAAGTGTGGGACCATACAATTAATGTGCATGGCTTAGCTCATAAAATTTGATCTTACAGGAGCGTGTATGAAAAAAGTTGAGTTCACAGCAAAGTCTCTTGATTGCGGTCTGCGGTTTTCTGGCAAATCTCAGCACCATCCGAGACTTTGTTTGCGATCTCTTCTGAAAGTCTGAAGGAGACGTGTGAAATAATTAGGCTGTATTTCTTTGGGGGGAAAAAAAATCTGAGAAGCAGGAGACTTAACATGTCTATTTGTTTTCCGTTCACTCTCATTGCTGTTTAGGAGAAAGTATTTCAGAGGTATTAAAGAAATCCTAATATTATTTTTTATGGGTCCTTAGAGATTAAAGCTGCAGTCTGTAACTTTCTGAGGTAAAAATGAACAAAAATTGAAAGTAACATGACAGATCAGTGTTGATTCATAGCGGTATGTTTATAAAAATAATTTATGCTTTGAGCAATCACTTGCAATTTTATGTTTCAAACAGAGATGGCAGCAGAGAGGCAGAAGTTACATATTACAGCTTTAAAAACAAAAGTTTAAAAGTTTACACACATATGATGACATTAGTGCCCACCTCTTTTCCAGGAACGTTGGATTAGTGGGATTGTCCAGATTCTCCTGCTTGGCTGTGGTCAAATAAAACTTTCCTCCAATCTGGAAATCGGGGACTAACGCCTCTCTGTTTCTTCTGTATCTGTCTCTCACACAGCAGGGAGATGGGCCGTGTGCGGCCGCAACAGGAGTCGGTGAGCGACACGGATGTCTATGACCGCAGTCTAGAGGTCATATTTCCATGCCTTTATTCTCCCACATCAAAAGGGGCCAGAGCCCAAGATGGCTGTGCTTCAAGGCATGGGAGGTCATTCAGACATCCGCCAGTTCTTATATGTCTGTCTATATCCATCAAATGTGTGTCTGTGTATATACTTATATAACTTATTATGAACTAATATTTAACTTATAATGAACTATGTTCATCTAAATGTTCTTTTTTTAACCTGGGCAGTTTTTTGTTTTCTTTTTTTGTTTTCTTGACAAGACATAGACTTGTACATAAACATATAGATATATAAATGATGTTTGACAGCAATTGGTAGCTCATTTTAGCAAAATATTGATTGCTAAAGAAACTGAAATTTTGTCATTACTTGAATGTTTGTTTAGAGACTTGTTGTTAAGTGTTAATGCTATAAAGCAGATGCTTGTATTAAGTCATAATTTAGCTAAACAGCTGTGCTAGCATCAGATTTGAACCTGCTGCTTAAAGGTATTTGGTGTGCGCTGTGCTCCTGACATCGAGAATATAGATCTGCTTCCCATCAGCTGCATTGTGCCGAGATCAGCGATTTGATTGGACTCCGCATTCTTGAGGAGTGACAGGCCCAGATCTGCTCGCCAGGATTGGCTGGGAAATCATGATTGGAGCGTAATTTACGAGTGGAGGCGAGGAACGGTCTGCGGTCGGCATCTCAACAACATTGAAACCACGTTTCCCGGGTCAGGACTGTAAGGTTTATAACATGATAGACTGTCTGGAAATGAAGTGATGATTAGAATCTGAAGGATTTGAGCCTCGGCATGCACGGCAACAGTGTGAAACTAGGACAAAAGCCATGGAGATGCTTAACACGCCTACAACACAAACAGACTTTTCTCTCCTCTCATAGCCATTGTGCCATGGAGGAAGTCTTGATTCTCGTATCAATCGCACTTAATGAATTTACTGAAGTGGGCCCTAGAGCATGGAAATGAAGTGCACTAGCAGATCAATGGGAACAGAGAGGCCGGCCTGGAGCCTTGACCTCAGGGTCAGGAGTCTCTCATCCTTACTCATTAAGTCATGTTTGTGGACACTCCTGCTTTTTATTAGGGCCGGTCCAATACATCACCCTACACACCCACCAAGTATGCCCTGTAATCTAGGGAAGATACCCTTTTGGCTTCCTGTTGTTTCTGTTGTTGAATGACATTGTTAATGTTTAGATAAGTGGACAGAAGATAATTGCTGTTGACGCACACGTTGAAGACATCTTGAAAGGTAATGCTAGCAGACTATCGAGTTAAAACTGGGGCTATATGCTACATATGCCATACACAACACCATTCTACTCTGCATGTGTGCATTAATCTGTGTTTTTTTTTAGTACAGAGGACGCACAGAGGACCCCTGTGGTGTAGGTTTCTAAGGCGACCCGAAAACGGCCGTAACCAGGTCCGGCTTTTCTCAGGCTTTCCTCTCTCTCAGCAGTCACAAAGAAGGACATGTGTAGACCCCCGCTATCCCTCACACACACACACTCGGTCCGGACAGTGTGGCCGGACAAGGCAACCAATAAAACCTGGATTAGCAGAGGGTTCACACATAACACTAGAGCGAGAAAGTTTCTTAACATGCCCGAGCCCACCCTCTCCTCACAAGTCTTTCCTCTCTTTCATTCTATCCATCTTTCTTTCTTTTGTGTCTGTGCCTCTCCCCTCCTCTCCCTTTGCTTGCTTCTCTTCAGGATTTCATTGTTTGTTATTGCCGTGTTAGCGATAAAGGAGGTCTGAGGAATTAGCTTGTTCTTACAGTTGCAGAGAAAATCCGCTTAATACCCAGATCCCACAACCCCCAAATTTTCTTTACCCAGAATCCCCTGCTTTTGGGATTTAACTAAAGTGCGTATGCATGCGTGTACGTGTGCATCTTTGTGTGCGCTACCTTGGCTGAGGGTACAACCATTTAGTAGGGTGTCAACGATGAAGCTAGTTAGCTAGCAGATGCGGCTGAGATGGAGCAGTCTGACCTGTCTCTGGGCCCCCGTTACAGCATCTTGTCCTGGAAATGGGTGCATTTGTATAATATCACTGCTTTTGTCCCTACTTTGTAAGCTGAGGACAAAGACCAGACACTCCTTCACCCCTCCCCATTCATCTCCCCCAAACAAACCTTTTTCATTAGTGCTGCAAACACTTTCCCCCTCAATAGCCCAACACTACGCATCATCCCTGCCATTGGTGACCTCAGCATCTCCACAGGACCGGAGTTCTTTAAAGCTCCTCTCTTCTCTCAGGACACAGAGCCCGCTTAATTAAACCACACTTAAGCCGGACAATAGGCTTTCGCGCAGGTCTGGGCTTGGCAGGGCTCTCTGTGGGCTCGCCCCGGTATTCATGGCCGTCGTAAAGCGCAAGCTCAGAGACTGTGAGAGAGTGAGTGAGAGCTATATGTCAGATACTTTGTTCACACAAGATGAAGAGTCAACAGGAACCCCCACGCCATTTCTCTCCTAATAACCATCTTTACAAAGGCTCCGTCCGAGCACAATGCTTCTCCACTCCCCTCTCCTCACTCTCAATCACCCTCCAGGACAATGCCTAAAGCTCTGCAGCCCCCCAGGACCCTCGGTTCCACAACAGACAGTTCCTTTATTGAAATTCTTTGGTGTTCTAATCCCCAGCTTCCTCTATAGAACAATAATGGAGTGTCAGTAGTTTAGTTTTTTCAGTGTGCTATCATTAGGCTGGCCTGGGTCACAAGGGCTCTCTTCCTCTTCTCTCAGGATTTAAATTATTCTTGACTCGGGATTATTGAAGCTCGAAATCGAATACGTTACATGGGCACGCTGCATATTTCGGGTTACTGTTATCCTTGTACGTAGAGCAAAGCGTGATGTCTGGCACAGATTCTTAAGCAAATATCAAATCAGATGTGAGACGTGTAGAGCGTATTTATTTTAACGCTGCAACACTCAGAACCCAGGGCCTCAATCTACGATATGCGAGAGTTCAGACCGAACAGATCTGATAAATAAGGCAGTGGAAATAATGTCACTTTTTCAGCACTATAGATGTTATAAATGACATTTAGCCTGGGCCTGTGATGAGGGGTGCTCTCTAAGGTCCTCTGTGGTAGCGCCTACTCATTAGGCCTGGGAGACGGGGGCCCATCTATTACAAAAAATTGACAGCTTATCAAATGTTATTTCTAAGTTTTCAAAGAATTGAAAGGCTTACATTTTCCAGGCCTTGTGGCTTTGACAGCGCAGTCTAACAGCTAAAAGCGTTTTACCCCAAGTCTTTAATCTCAGGTGTCAATGTGTTTTAAATGTTACGATGGCAATCTTTTTTCAACTGCGCCCCCCAAATTTGTTCATATGCTGTTAATTATAAACTGTGAAACGTTTGAGTAAAATGTACAGTTCACATAGTGGCAGAGAGAACAGTATAGTCTTAGTATCTTGATGAATGAATGAATTGTGTTGGTGACAACATACAGTCCACATAAATGCGACAAAAAGGTATAAATTGGCTTTAAAAATCTACCTTCAGATCATAGAAGTGAGTACAGGGCAAAGAAACATCAAACATGTGTAGATACTGACATCTTCTGGTCACTCAAAATAGTGCCACTGCGTTTTATCCGACGTACTTTGAAATTTAGTTTAAGTTTGTTTGTAAACTTGGGTGATCTTGTGTTTTTAACATTGGTGGTGTCATGAAGAATTATGTTACAGGCAATCCTTTAAGCCCCCAAAACTTTAAAGTCATATTTAATTAGGAAAAGTAGAACCAATGTGTGTTTTTTAAGAGGTATAGGTTGGGCTTGGCTTAAAATATGCGAGGCATGCAGTTTAGGAATGTGCCAAATTCTAGTTTGAAAACTTCTGGTGCAAGAAACCGAGTGTTTGCAAGAACACGACAGTCAGCGAAACATTAATCTGTGGTGGATTTCATATAAACTCCCTCAGCTGTTCTCTGCTGTAAGAGGAGAAGTCGCACTTGAGGTTTAAGGCTCTTAAAAATGAAATATGGATTCTTTGTGTCACCAGAAACCTCACAACTGCATCTGTTAGAAATGAAAGTAAATCAAACGACTTATGCTTCAGAGGAGACTTTCTGATTTATTGAGAAAAGCCAAAATCATTGGCCATTGTTATCAGAAGCAGTTGACCCTCGGGGGACATAAAGATACAGTTCTGATGCAATTCTATAGGTGTCTGTGGGCGATTCTGTAGGTGACTATAGGTGATTATATAGGTGTCTGTAGGTGACTATAGGTGATTCTATAGGTGTCTGCAGGTGACTATAGGTGATTCTATAGGTGACTATGGGTGATTCTATAGGTGTCTGTAGGTGACTATAGGTGATTCTATAGGTGTCTGTAGGTGACTATGGGTGATTCTATAGGTGACAATATGTGATTGTATAGGACACTAAACATTCTATAACCTTCTTCCAACAGGAACACATGCTGAGGGAAAATGCATCAAGTCAAGAAACATAAATCTACAGGCCTAAAGGTTGCATTGTTAAAGAATATCAGAGAGGCATGTTCAACGCTCCAAGATTACAATTTAACAGCCTTCAAAATGCAGAAGCTACCACCAGGAGCATCCATCGTAAGAGCAAGACAAGAGGACCACAGCTTTGAAGTCGTGTTTGTACATCGGTGAAGGTCTCGTGGTTTCAGTTCCTACAGGGCAAAGTGAGAGTTTTTAAATGAGAGGAACATTAGCTTGACAGCCATTATGTAACGTGTGGGACTGTAAGGTCAAATCACACTGAGTTGCAGTAACATGCATTAGCCTGTGTGTTG
Source organism: Yasuhikotakia modesta (assembly GCA_036877545.1). Lineage (NCBI taxonomy): Eukaryota > Metazoa > Chordata > Actinopteri > Cypriniformes > Botiidae > Yasuhikotakia > Yasuhikotakia modesta. The sequence continues at coordinate 49,200 of JBAJNP010001651.1, forward strand.
TTGGGATGCAAAAGTATATACGTACATACTTTTGAAAGTAAGTGCATACACACATTTACCTGTATATTGTGTTTTTGTGTAAGTGTTTATGCATAAGTGTCTTTATTCGGTGCACATCTTAATATTTCTTTTTTTTCCCTCTTTTTCAGGTTTGACACAAATCGGATGCATCAAATAAACTACTTTTCCCACAAATCTCTGTATCTTTGCACAACGCTCCGCTAATCCCACCAGCGTTTTCTGTGACGTTTGGAGAAGCGTAACGCCTGTTCACCGATTTATCAACGCATCGAGCGTCGATTGGCGCAAGTCCCCCACGTGGTTCGAGGCGTCCAATCAGCCGCCCGTCCGATGAGCTGGAGTCCATCGAGTCTGAACGCGATGACGTGAAACGCTGAAGTCACCATCTGTTTGCACGGGAACGAAGTGACTGAAAGCAAACACGATGAAGTAAACAGACGTGTCACCCTTTAAATGCAAGAGAAAAACGCGCTGCGCTTCTTAATACAACGTTTTCCAGCCAGAACGGATTTCCGACACCCTCGGATAATACATTACGGTAAGCGACCTTGCTTTCGTTTTCAATACGACGAGTTTAAACACTTCAATGACTCTTCACAAGTCGCCTTTGCACGGAAGATGTTGGTTGTTTACGCCTGTTCTTGTGATTGTTGAATAAGTTAAACGTGAGGATGAACGTGGGCACGGCGCACAGTGAAGTTAACCCGAACACACGTGTGATGAACAGCAGGGGTATGTGGCTCTCCTACGTGCTCGGCATCGGTCTCCTACACATCGTGTTGCTCAGCATACCCTTCGTCAGCGTGCCTGTGGTGTGGACCCTCACCAACATCATCCATAACATGGTGAGAACTTCCCACCTTGTGGTATCGTGTGTTGCTTAGGTAAAGTCTTTATTTAAAGGCACCTGTAGCCCTGTTGCAACTTTCATTGTGTGGAGAAAGTTAAACTCCTTTTGTTTTCCATGCAAGGAGTCATGCAAGTTTAAAACAATCTCAAACGCACCGTTTGATGACAGTCACCAGCTGCAAAAGTTCTGATACAGCAACATTTGTGCTTGATGAATTTTGGCCCATTGAGTTACTGACTCCTGTTATCTGTAATTTCAGCCAGTGGCAGACTTCGGTGCCGTCCTGATATCGCCTTTCTTAGTCTTCCTGTTTCTAAAACAGATCGGCTCTTGCAGCTAAGAGTTTCACAACACCTGCTGATAAAGCTTTGAAGAATTATGCCAAAGGTCGTGATGTTATTGTTGTTGTTCTGTCTGTTGCAGTGCATGTATATCCTCTTGCACACGGTCAAAGGGACACCGTTTGAGACCCCGGATCAAGGCAAGGCCCGTCTGCTGACGCACTGGGAACAGATGGACTACGGCGTCCAGTTTACCGCCTCTCGAAAGTTTCTGACCATCACCCCTATTATACTGTAAGCACTTTTGGTATTAAAACAGTTAAGAGTTTCTTGTCCGTCATGCTAATTCGTCCTCACAGAGTTCGGCAACGTATTAGGAACGCTTTCACAGCATTCTCCGCAGGACTGCGGGCAAGAGTGAGCGATGCTGATGTCCTGCGGTGTCGGCTGGCAAGGAGAGCCCAATTTAGAATCAGTTAGACAGTCTGTCAGGTCATGTGTTGTTGTACACCTCCTCTCCTGAGGTGAGGATAAATCCGTCTGCTACAGCGAGGAATGAGAGGGTTTCTATTGAAACAGGGTTTGTTCAGGAAAATGTCACTTTAACTTGCTGTGTCATATTTGTTAGAACGTTATTGCCTTTCATTTTAGGAGCCGGTAGGTCAACGCAATTTGTAACCCATTTTCATTCAGTAACGTGACGTTTCGGAGTAAACAGGATATTTAATCAGGGAAAACAATTGAGCAGGACTTGATTATATCTGCCCGGAAGTGATTGGATGGTGAAAAGTGGGATGGTCATTGGTTAACATGACTCCATAACCCACACTGTCTGAGTGACATCATTAAAAAAGTTGTTTTAAAAGAAAAGTAAGATGTTACGTTTTAGAAGCTTATTTTTATTTGAGTTACGTAACGTTTTATGTACATGTTGCTTTTTGACTTCTGATCTTCTCGTTTGTTTTTTGTTCAGCAGGTATTTCCTCACCAGCTTTTATACAAAATACGACAAGGTCCACTTCATCATCAACACCACATCCCTGCTCACCGTATTGATTCCCAAACTGCCGCAGTTCCACGGCGTTCGTCTCTTCGGAATAAACAAGTATTGATGGGGCCAAACGGGCTTCCGGATCCTGATTTGTGTCCTGCTGGATGTAGGCCAAGACGCTTTGATCTTCTGCGGACTCTGTCAGACCCTTTTTTTCACTTACGCTTTGGATTTAAGGAGGGTAAAGATTTCATAGGACGATGTGATGCTTGAGGTCCGAGTGGCCGAATAATCTGCTGTGGTATCGTTTTTAAAGACGCTTTTTCTGTAACCCTTGGTAGATTTACGAACACGTTTGCAGGCTCACCAGCAGACCAACAGACTCAGGGGATGTTGGGACCTCGGCTCTACCGTGGTGAAACCGAGATGTTTGCTTGCGTTGTTACATTGTCAGCATTATGTAAGTTACAAGCCACTCGGCAGAGATGGTTTAACGGCAGTGAATCTGATTGGTCAGAATTGTCTAGGTCACAGTGTGATGCAATAACGGATTGGCATTTGGGAGCAGGATTGAACCCTTCCGTGATTTTGCAGCAGGAGAAATAGGAAGGTGCAATATTCCCAAAGAGGATGAAAGAGGGTTTTTAGGTACTGCTAGTCACCTACTTGTGGGATGTAAACACTAGCTTTAATTGTATAGATGGACTCCTTAAACTCTTGCCAGGCCTCTGTCTGAAATGCCTTACCTGTAGACAGAGTTTTGTATACAATTAAAATGTTTTAAAAACGTTACACACATGTTTGCAGTGCAACATGTAGGATGTTACATGGTTAGTGTTTTAACCACACAACATGAGTTGGGTGATTGCATGAACAGATGAAAGGATTTTAAGATTAGATTTAGGTACTATAAAGGGGTGGCACAGGGTATTTTTGGTTTGTGCAGCTGCTCAGTGAGACATTAAGTGTATAATCTGAATTCGCTTCTGGTACCGGATGTTCCAGTGTGAATGCAGACAGGCTTCATGTTCTTACAGTGTGATGACATGCAGAATAATTCTGTGGAGCTTCAACGAAATGTGAACGATGACATGCTTGTTTGTGGCCAATTAGCATGTTTTCTTGCTAAGTATGCAAATTAGACCTAAAGGGGGCGGGGTGTCCCTGTGTTTGTGACGTTTTTGCGAGATTTCTGATAATTCTGTCCTCATTTTTGTAGCAGAAATTGTATTTTGATAGTTTTCTGATATTGGAGGTTGCGTCGAATGTTTCTTGTCTTTATAACTACACGTAGCATTTCATTGTGTTGTTTCGTAGCGTTGTTTATTTGGTATATTGGAGGTTTCAGTCTTGCAGGGCATGTTTAAATGTGACGTTTTATTGCTATGTATGGTTCGTTGAAAACAGTCCTACACTTCAGCACAAACTGACTGTTTGTCCACTAGTTACTTTTACAAATCATTATCATTCTCAGTGTTTTTTCATGGCCTGTGTGTTTGTTGTGATCAGTATTTGTAATAATAGTTGCAGTTAATATAATGACAAAAACTTGCCCTGCCTCTTTAATTAAGTAACTATAAAATTGTTCTATGCAAACAATGCAAAGTTTGTGATTGGTTGATCTTACGTACTGTATGTACGTACGATTATTGTACAGCTCGGTTCACACAGATTAATTGTATTTAAAGTCACCTTGTCCCGCGTCTCTTCTGAATGTAAAAGTGATGTTTTAAAGCGATTTCCACTTTCTCAACCAAACCCCTTCAGAACCGGGTCGTACACTGTGGTTGCGTAACATCACGGGCCCACCGGGGCAGATGCTGTACGCCACATGGCTGTTTGTTTCACAATGTGCATGAGTTTTTTTTTGCATAACACGTTACAAAATGTCTTACAAGCAAGTGTTTTAAAAAAGTCTTAAGTCTGGTACACGTTTTATAATTTTTTTTATATAACATTATATGATTTGTGGATGTTATTAAAGTAAACACTTGACATCCAGGTATCAAACAAATTGTACAAGATCCTGAAAGTTTATATTTGTGATCTATAATGTATGCAGGGCTGTGGACTACAGGTCAAAAACAAGATTTTTTTAATGAAGCGATTGATAATTTAATATTAGACTGTAAGCCTAAATATTCAGCACTTTTGTGAATTTACTTTCACTTTCTAGGTATGTAAATGAAACCACTTAAATCCTATTGTGCAGTTGCCAACTTAGACGCTGTAACATATTTGAGTGTGTTTGCTGCCTCACTGCTATCTGATGTTAAAATATGATATTATATGATTTGTCTGACTAGAAAGGCTTATGTTGTTTAATACGGTTTAAAAATAAAAGTGAATCTAAGATGAAATGTTTTGTGACAGATCTGTGCAATGAAACGACCTGCTTAAAACGAAAGTAACATAAGATAACCACTAGGTGTCAGCATTGTTACTGAAATATAATGTTGCGTTTATAGCTCAGCAATAATGTGGATTTGAGATTTAGTTTTTTAGTGGGGTTTATATAGGGTTTTGGTGATGGAGATGAATAAACTGGGTAAAATAGACATCTATGTGACTGTTAGAAAACAAGCAGGATCTTGTTTATATCTGTTCACAGCCTTCATGCATCAAATTCTCTGATATTAATATTGAAACTTTAATCTGTCTTTGATAATGTAAATACTGTGAAGGCCACTGCATTTAACATCTCGAATATTTCTGTCTTGTAACATGCAGTTTCTTTTGCAGACAGCAGGGGCCAGTAAAAGCTACAAGTTGATGCTAATCCAAATTGTCGTTTACAGCCTAAAAAAAGGATTTGCCACTGGATAAAGACTCTTTATTTATTTTGTTTTAATGCAGACCTTTAGCGTACATACAGAAGTTTGGTTTAGTGGCTTTAATTCAGCGTGGTTTCAACGCAAATGGCGTTTTGTCGCCTTCCTCAAAGTTCTGAAATGGTTTCAAGGGTAAGACGACAGTGTTTGTGAGGTCTTGTTTAAAAAATGCACAATCGCTGTTTTTGCCTCCCATAGCTTTTATTCAATCTTTTATTCTGTCCTCAAATCCTGTGTCATCTCTCTCTCTTTCTGTCTCTCTCTCTCTTTGTCAGGTTCCACCGATCAGTTCAGTCAGCCGAATGGGAACATGCCTCAAATCTGTGCAGTCGGAGAACAGGGAATCCCACGGGTTTTAAAACATTCCCGACTTTCCTCAGCAACACATCAGCATGTGACGTTTCTCAGAGAGAAACGTGATCTCTGTGATTTAAAGGATTCCTCTTTGAACGGAACTCTTGAAGTCCGATTTCAAAGCTCAGGATGTGAAACAGAAATGCCTGGCGGTGCCGTATAGCTGTTTGTACTTGTGTAAAGCGTGTTTTTTCTGAAACAGAGCCCGGAGTGAGAGGACCGCTTTTACACAAATCTGAATAACTCAACAAATGAGGACTATGTTAGGAGCGTGACCCCCGACCCAAGATTTGGGAAATTCAGACGATGCGAAGGTTCCCACTTGTCCCACAACTACAGATGTACCAGAGGGGAGGTTGCAAAGGATTATGGGTAGAAATATATCTTGATTAGGTGCTTTAAACGTGAAAGCTTGATGACCCAGAATCCACATGATTTGGACAACAACCACAATTTTATATAGCATAAAACTGTATATAGAAATGGGTAGGAAAGCTGCCAGTGTCTCTCCTATAGCCCATAGGGTCATTAATTTGTATGTGTAGCTTTCCTACGGTTGTTCTCTCTTGTTGTCACCAAATTCCTTTGTCCTCAGTAGAGTAATCCAATATTATTCCACATTTTTTTCATGCACACCTGTTTTTTCACTTAATGTTCGTAACTTAGCATCGACCACCTGCTACCTCAGTCTCACCGCAGTGAAGATCTGAAATCGGTTGACGATGACTAAGATGAATCCGTTTAATATCTGAAGGGTGTCACGGCGCAAACGTTAAGGTTTACTTTTAATAACGCTATATTAGGAGACATTAATCATGTCATGTATGAATATTCAAAAAAATATATTTTTTTATGCAGGTACCAACGTGTGTCCTTTCAGAAAACCCTCAGCTAAGAAAGTCTTTAAGGACACATTAGGAACAAATTGGCATGCCAAGCACGAGGGATCAGACTCCGTTCACGCATAATCAGACGCTTACGAGGTTGCCAGAATCCAACTTGTTAAAAATCATGAGTTTCTGCCCATTATTGACGCTAATGCAACATTTAGCTCTGAATTATGAACACATGCTGTAAGTTTAGATGTTTATTACCTGTTTACGTGGTTATTTTGTCTTTTATTGATTTAAATACAGGATACAATTATTAAAATTCCAGAATGATATTATATTTTTAATCCAATATCATTTCAGAACAGAAGCAATAAAGTGCTGTGCTTGTCCAACAAAAATCGCCTTGCGCACCAAATGCACAGAATAGCTGTTTTCATTGCATGCAATAAAATCACATGTTCGTTTTATGACTTTTTGACCCTGTAGGCACGCTTTTTAATGGTCACGCATGCTCTGTTCGATCTCATTGTTCATTTGTTGTTGAGTATTTACATCTGTGTGAATACTGTTTCAGTTCAGAATTTAATAATTCAAGTATTTTTAAGTATTTTCATTTCCATTGCCCAGTGATCTCTAAAGTTAACGTAAAAACTTGTGTCTTTTCAGAGTCAGCGGGTCGGTGAGGTGAGCCGTATTTCAAAACCAGGAAGTGATTCATGAAACCGTTCTGGAGCCGTGACCCCATTCATCAACGCCAAACCGAAATCTGGAGACCACGAGGTTCTTTATCGGGGTTAACGCCGCTCCTCTAACGCCCTTCATGCCTTTACATCCGCACATTACGGAATTTCATTACCTAATCTCCAGGGTGGCATATGGAAAGTGATGTATGTGGAACTCGCAGACATTCCGGATGAATGTGGGATAATTCCGAGTTGTACAGCACGATCCCGTGGGAAGCGGAACATCACGCTCCTGGCTAACGTGCTCGATGTGTGGCAAAATTATTCCCTGTGTTTTTGCTCCATTCCTACGCACCAATTATCCGATTGATTTCACGCTTATCCAGCATTACCCAGAAGTCTTTGCTCTTGTAAAAAGCAGTACAGAATTAGGATAACAATTTGGACATGTTTGTGCTTTAATTAGCATTAGGGAAACGTTCTTACAACCTGAAGTTGTTAACTGGATATGAAGTGTTTGCTGAGGGATGAAGGAGCTGTGTGTGTGTGTGTGTGAGAGAGAGAGAGTGTGTGTTTGTACAACAATATAACAGCTAGGCAGGTCGGTCACGTCTTGTTAAGCAGGAGAAATATTCCATCTATGCTTGCGGATGACTAATATGCAAACGTCCGGCGAGACTCAGTTTGTGTAATTTGTTGCTAATGGCTGTTGTAACGTTGTAGGAGACCTAATGGTGCATTACTGGTGTTGCACATAGATTATCAGACACAAGGAGTCTGCTGTGATTGGCCGATTATTCTGTTGATAGATGACGTATTGGTTTCTTTGTGGTCTAAGATGATATATAGAGTAGTTATATATATATATATATATATATATATATATATATATAACTATCCTATGTATATATAAGATAATATAGGTAAATATATAAGGCAAATACATAAGCCAATATAGGGTAGTTATATAGTGTCCTATATAGGGTAATGTAAACGTACTGTATTACTGTTCTATATGTTCTATACCTTATAACATGTTTAAGTAAATATGAACATTACATTTGTATCAGTCAGTTTGCAGAAGGACAATTGATCTTCTCCATTTTGAAGTTCCCCACACTTCAGCTGTGTGTTATTGTATTAAAGTCTTTCTCCTCATTTGCCGTGGAGGGCACCCGCCTCAGGAGAGAAGCTCTGTTCAGCGAGCGCAAGCATCGATTAGCCGTTCACGCCAAATTGTTCCTCATTTCTGCACTCGTTAACCTTCATGTCTTCCTGTCTTCACGTAAATGGTCCGCACTTATCCACTAGGAGACTCGTGTCTTGGATTTTAAAAGCTTGTGAGCATTTTTCAAACGCTGTTGTCAAATTAAAACGTTGTACCGAGATAAATTCAAGACTTGGGTTTAATCGTTACGTTTGGCTTTGCGTTTTAATTCGATTGTAGCCTCTAAGAAAGTGGTGTGTAATTATTTTTTGCGTTTGTTATACTTTTGTTAGCCCAGAATCAGAGTGTGAGAACTGCGTTTTAAATGTGAATTAAATATAGGTTTGATTTAGACAAAAAAAACTCTCACTATTGGCAGATTTTAAATTAGTTGTGACACGTCAGACTCGGCCTGGCTTCACCTCGCACTGATTGGCTGCCTTGAGGTGTTTTTTGCCTAAAAAAACACCTCATTTGCATAAAGTTTAGCCTTTCGCAACTTTCGAATACGTCAATCCCACAATCCCTTGAGTGAGCCCCGCCGCTCAGTTCCCTCCAACAGGCAACACCGGAGGACAAATA
>JBAJNP010001652.1:0-57807 GCA_036877545.1 Yasuhikotakia modesta
AATACAGGTTTGAATTTAGCATTTTTACTGCTTTATAATAATGACAAAGGGAGGCCACCAAATTTTAAATATTTCCTTTATTTGCTGTTTGTTTGATAAATCATTTTTTGCATCATGTTTGTTTTGACAAAATGTTTAGCAAAATATCTTGCTAGTGAACTGTCATTATATCATAGTGTTGTGATGTACAAACCCATGACAACATCAGACATTTGTTTAAAGATTAATTTGCAGAATTATTACACTCTACCTTGAGACAAAATTAATGAATTCCCAAGTAATACATTTGTATTGTAGTAGACATGCAGCTAACATGGATGCACACTTATATGTAAAGACATTATTTACCAAAATATAACTGTTTATTAGTTGAACAAAAATATATCAGTATTAAAAAAAACATTTTTAAGTAAGCAGGAGTTTAATTAATGGCAAGTGTGTGCTGGCAGAAAATGGAGAAAAGAGCGAGAGGGCTTTGTGAATGGAGATGGTCTATCTATACTGAAGGAAACTCTTGAGCAGTGTAGGCAGTCTGAGGTGAGGGATCAGGTACAGTCTGGATCGCCCCATGTAGTTTCTGATACTCAGTCTGCACAGCTGACACAGAGATCGTGGTGTGGCTGCCCAGAAGAAGAGTGTCATTAGTTTTTTACATTTATGCATTTGACAGATACTTCTATCCAAGACAACTCATTCAAGGTACACAATTCATCAGTACATATGTTCCCCTGAGGAACATATGTTACCTTCATAAATCAGCAGCACTCCCTCTGCCGTACTGCCAGGTGGCGCTGTCTCCACCGGTCTCTGTAGCTCCAGGTTGCGAGCGTTGACGTTAGCCCCAAACTCCAGCAGCAGTCTGATGATTTCTGTACAGTCCTTCTGTGCTGCGGCGTGAAGGGGCGTGTCCAGGAATCGACCCTTCTGCACGTTGGCACCTGAGAAAAACATCCTTTTGTACTTAATGCCTGGGTCAAAGAAAGATGTTTTACAGAGAGACATTTACAGACATACCTCCATCCAGCAGTTTCTGTGTACACTGGAGTTCCTTAGAGATACAGGAAATGTAGAGTGGAGTTCCCAAATGAGGAATGTCATAATCTACATCCGCTCCCCACGCAATGAGAGACTCTATACAAGCTGCCCTGCCTGAGACAACAAACACATCCGTATTTAATTACTCTAAAATTCAAGATAAATGCTATGAATGCAACATATTTATACAGTTTATCATTCATTCAGTACTTCTATTTATTTATATTCAGTCACATAACTGTTTACCATTCAAATCATTGGATTATTTTAAGCAATGAAGTGGCAGAACCACTTACCTTTGCTAGAGGCCTCGTGAATGGGTGAAGGCTGACATACATCTGACTGTGGCTTTGCTCCATGTTCCAGCAGCACCTCCGTGCAGGTGACACTTCCTGCCGAACAGGCGTTAAACAGCGGCGTCACCCCATCAATGGTGGTGGGGTTCACCTGCCACACACACAACATGCTATTCATATCTAGCAAAATGTTCTTCTTGTTATAGTTCTATAGTTCTTCTTGTTCTAGAACTATAGTTCTCACGTTGGCACCAGCCTCTATGAGAGCCCTGGCACACGCCACATGATCTCCAAGACAAGCTTCATGCAGCGGAGTCACATGATCAATGGTGATGACATTCGCATTGTAACCCTGAGAAAACAAAGGACTTGTTTACATGAATTTTGCATTCTTTTAAATTGACCAATTGAAACAGTTTGAAGTAATATGTGTGTTAACCTGTGAGAGAAGGGTCTTAAGCGCCAGCAGTCGGCCCTGACACGCAGCTTCATGGAGTGGAGATCTGTCTGCCCATGATCCTGTGACAAATGATCACATGACTCTTTTAAATAAACAAATATACTAAACCACCTTTTCAGCTCAGACAAACATCCCTAAAAACATGCTGATGAATTTCCAAAACTTGCATTAACAAATTAATAACATTTTATGTATTTAATATTGAGCCAATAATTTTATAAGCACTGACGTGTGATTCAGGGCTTAAAGCCTTAAATATAATCACTCGCCCACAATCTGTGTTTATATTGTACAGTAATTTTGACGCTGGCCATTGACAGCTGTTGAGAGGAGCTTTTGTGAGTGGAAATGGCAACGCATTATTAACTACCGTGAGATTGGATCAGCTCTATAGCACAATGAGGGTCCAATCATTTCAACATGAAGGAGCCATTGAAATAGATTCTTATGTGCTGGTGCAAAGTTAAGGATTTTGTTTTTACTGAAATATGCAATTAAATTGAACTTGGCTGAATTTGTATTACAACTAAGAATATGTTTCAAATATATGGGCCAAGGAGTCATATATACCAGACATAAACAAGCAACAGAACTGGTATCAGAACAGCATGTAAAAGGAGTGTGTGTCCCTTAATACATGTATCTACCAAATATTCGTTTAGTGTTTAAAGGAGACCTATATATAGTGTGAACCCAATGTACCCACAGCATCCTATGACAACTGCTGTTCCTCACATAGAACAAGCTAGAACATAAGCTTCCGGCGAACCGCTTGGTTCTATACATAGCCCAGCATATGGAAATACTTATTTTATTTCGGCTACGTTGATTTTATTTATATTTATATACATATTATTAAATTTGTATTTTATTGACTTCAATAAACAAATAGATTGTTTATTATTTTATTTATTTTAATGTATATTGTAATTAATTATAATGTATAATTACATAAATTATTATATAATCTATTTTAATCTCGAATACATATTTAATAAACATGTAAAGATACATATACGGAATAATATCGAATTAACTATGATACACTATATATTTAATAATATTTTATTAAATATAACCTATGCAAACAGTATTAAAATAGAAATCACTATTTAAATGTAAAATTACTGTAATATTATGAAAACTCAAGATAGTTTAATATTAACTTTTACATCATACGTGATTTTAGACAGACGCTCCGCCCTAAACAAACGCAGTACTGCACGGTGCGCATGTAAGGGCATTTGTATGTGTCGCTAACTCACCTTGGCTAGTCAAAATACCCCAGCGCGATTTCTTTATAGTAGAAAAATCGTCGAGGTTTTCTCGCTTTCTTTTCTTCGGAGTGTTTTCTTCGGACTCGGGGTCTTTACAGGAAACTTCAGGCATGTTTACATGAGCTACTATGTCTTCTTTCCAGGGCAGAGCGAACCGCTGCTCACTGATTGGCCGCCGCCTTGTTGTTGTTTCAGGGCGCATAGGACGCAAATGTGTTATTCCCACTACGACTATTGATACGGACAACATGGCTGGCCATAGTAGGATTCGTATATGTGTCAACATTTGATCAATAAATCCGCTGGTTTAACTTGGTCCAACCGTCGCATCGTTTATATTGATTATCCATTTATATTCTGCTGACAAATTAACGAATACTTCTATTGCAAAGGCATCCATGAGTGTTAATATTCATATTTGTAAGTATTCCCTGTCTTGCTGTGTTTACGTCACGTAATTTATTTGCATTGGCCACGCCTTCAGCGTGGCGTCACTATTTCCGCCAGCGTGCTGCTCTAATCCGCACTGACTTCACTATTTATACTTCTGGTTAAATTTAGGACGGTGCCACTTTTATTCCGACACAAGCTGCCGGTAATAGACTCAGGATCTGTCACCTTAGTTCTGTTTTTCCCCTTGTACATCCCTTACGTTTATTTAAAAGAGATGTATTTCGAAATTTGTGGTGGTTTTGTAAGGTTTCTAAATGTATTATTTGTACACAAGACTGCTGGCTGCACTGAAAGAAACGTCATGTTTTGTTACGTCAGTAAGTTTGTCTGACAACCAAAACATTGCATGTATTGGTCTGTTGTTGCCAAAGCAACATAGACAAATAAGGGTTTTAATAACGGGATAATATACAATAATAATTATTAATAGATAATATGCAATATTACGAATGTATTTTATTTTTATAGCATTTCTGTTTAGATATTTCTGTGCATGATATTCAGATGTACAGGTCAACAGTGAAACAGAATAGCAAATGAATAGGAAAACAACATACTAAACATCTGCAGACAGAGGAGCTTTTCCACAAACATCTAGCACAAAATGTTTTGAACATAAAATTTACATGCAAATCTGTAAAGAATTAATTTAATAAACATCTCTCTGTCTCTGAAGATGCAGGGAGTCATTATTAATTATGCAGTGCATGTTAAATCCCTTTAAAAACAAAACCTTATATACACAATGACCCAGTTTTATTTCGAAATGGCTCATGCTACATAACCCTCCTGTCACTTTCTAACAAGTCAAAAGTTGGCGGTGTTGTTTACAAACACGATATGATTACCATGATATACCAAGAACATTCTGCAAATAGTGAACAGTGACACAAATGTGTACTTACTGTGTCCTTGGCCAAAATCATAGAACTCTGATGCAATCCGGGCCGCCTCCTTGCGGTTTCCTTTAACCACATAGAAGTGGGTCAGAATGTTTAAACTGATCTTGACAAAGAGTTTGAAGCAAAAAAGAGCAAAAATTGACAGATAGACGTTGGCACAGTGTGAACCGAAAGAACGTTCCTCTAGAATCTCAGTCATTGTTGCTGCTCAGCGACATGTGAATGTTTTGGAATGAGATCCAGAGATGTGTTGATGTGGGGATCATATGCCTGGCCGGCCCAGTTATTCCCTAAAGCAGATGGACCCAGAGTAGATATGAGATAAGGCAGCTGTACTTTCAGCTTGTGGAAAATGGGCCACTTGACTGAGGCATAGCGATCAGTTTTGCCATTGTGAAGGGGTGTGTTAGGATGTTTGTCCAATGATACATTATGACAGCTTTGTTTTTCATTGTATTATTACTTGCCTGTTTTTAATTGTATGACGTATACAGTTAATGATTGTGTTTTCTCAGATGTTTAATGGCTTCAGTTTTTTTATAGTACTGATTTGCCTTTATGATATTTAAGCCGTGGATGTTATTCTAATAAATCACCAAAATAAGACCATATTAAGCATGGACAAGCCATGTCACATCTCATGATAAATTACAACAGATAGTATATTTCATTTTATAAGAACAACATTAAATTATGTATCATTTAATTTAATGTATCATTAAATTAACAACATGTATCATTAAATTTTATGATACAATACAGCAGTGACACAATGATATGACACAATTATACAATTCTCAGTCAGCCTTTGCTTCGAGAGATATTCAAGCAGTTAATTTTTTCCCAGCAGTTAAAAAGGCTTTGTCATATTTTAAATGTATAAACCAATATAAATAAGGGTGAATAGTTGTTCTGTACGCTTGCTGCTTGTTGATGCAATGCCACTTCCTGACCGCCGGGTGGCAGTATAACTACATGACCCCATAAAACAGGAAGAAGGTCTTGCCTCCCTTCCTGGTTCGAAACCCGTTTCTGAGCGTTTTCATGTACATTTTCATTGCAATATATTTATATAGGAAAAAGGCAGGATCATGAATACGGTATTATCGAGGGCGAATTCTCTCTTCGCCTTCTCTCTCAGTGTAATGGCAGCTCTCACGTTCGGGTGCTTCGTTACGACAGCGTTTAAAGACAGAAGTGTACCGGTGGATATACACGTATCTAAAGTCATGATGTAAGTTAACTGCAGAACTGTGCCTCTAAAAGTGCAACGATAAGAGCACAATGATAGCGTTTGGAAAAGCACAAGGAATGCCAGCTCTTTTACAAGCCCTTGTTTTAGGAGCATGTGGATTTTGAAGATGTCCAATAACAGCGCAGCACGTCAGCTGTGCAGAATGAATGCATTTATTTTATGTTTCTATGCATATACGAATTATGGATATAATATTATTTATTATATCATATTATATTATTTATTCTGCCTTGGGATCTGTGACAGTTGTTTGTGACATAGTGACAAGGTTTAATGTTCACCTAAGACTTAAGAAAATGTGAACGCATAAGGCAGATGTAGGTTTATAATATTTTCCCTTTATAATAACTTTTTCTCTCCCTTTAGTAAAAATGTGGACGACTTCACAGGACCACGAGAGAGGAGTGACCTCGGCTTTGTAACATTTGACATCTCTGTTGATATCCTTTAGAGATCAGACCACTGCTTTAACATCATAGTTGTTGCATTTTACATTTTTGATTTATTTGCCTTAATCTTTTGTTACATCTTAAACCGATATTTGACTGGAATGTAAAGCAGCTTTTTCTTTACCTGTCTGCTGAATATGCAACCAAAAGCAATGTAAGTTTCTACCACCCCAGTGTAACCATGGGAAATATTAAAGAACTATTAGTTTCAATGAGCGCTGGGTGTTTACTGCATAGTACAGCAGTGTGTCAAACATGTATGTTTGTGTTTTGAGCTTCAGTAATGAGTTTTATTTTTGCCTGTTAGCTTCTGAACCAGGTGGTGCTGTGGGATAAAATTGTATTGAGAGGTGACAATACCAGACTAAACCTGAAGGATATTAAATCCAAGTACTTCTTCTTTGATGATGGGAGTGGTCTGAGGTTAGAGCTTGCTTTTAAAACATTTCATATTTGTTCATAACTTGAAATAAAGCTTGACTTTGCATTGGTGAAATAATAATAATAGGAATATTGTTTTTGAATGTCATCTATAATAGAAAAACTTCATGACTCCGTATTGTATTTTTTCCGAATGCAGGGCAAATAAGAACATCACTCTCACTCTCTCATGGAATGTGGTGCCAAATGCTGGAATCTTGCCATTGGTTATGGGATCAGGACACAAATCGATTCCCTTCCCTGACACATACGAAACAGCAAAGAGCTATTAAAGCTAAATCTTATTCCAAACCGTGTTTGTAATTGTTGCTCTATACGGGTTTTAATAAAAGCTAAAAATGTTTTAAGCTGTGATTTCTTTGAACCGTGCCTGTGGTCTTTATAATTGCATCTAGTATTTAAAAACGAAAGAGTTATATACCATCACATCATACTACTTTTGAAAGTTAGTTTTTTCAATTGTTTGAAATAGGATTGATTCACAATTACAGTCAGGTGTGTAGAAAAAGTATTAGAAATAAAATGCTTGACTAGCATTTCAATAGTAGGATTTAATACAACTGTGTTAACCAAACAAAAGCAAGTGTGGTTATTTAAATCAGTTCAGGTCCGACTCTAACACACATGAACTTGTAATCGAGGTCTTTGGGTTTATTCAATAATTACTATCAACTCAAAATCAGCCATTCAGTCTTAAAGTGCTATTGCGTTCTGATGCATTTCAATTTAAACCCAGTTGATCCCACCTGATCAGATCATCTAAAGGGTTTAAAATTACAGGCAGGTGCGTGAAGAACAGACCCACACCTATACTGTGTGTCTCCCAGAACCACATATGAAGTTTTAAAGAAGTTAGAAGTTATTTGTATTAAACCAGTGTTTGTTGCTGGAGTGGTTATCAGAGTATTACGCTTTATATGTAATTTATGTGTGAAGTTTTATATAATAACAGTTCCCATATTCAGTCGCCAGATGGCAGCAAGTGACAATAGTTCAGAAGTGTATTGGAAAGGGAAGCTTCCAGCAATAAACCAACTAGATGCGTAGATATAAGAATGTTATGTCTAGAACAAAATTACCATTTTAACTTTTGTGTCGTTCTTAAATACTCCATATAGATTGTGATGAGCAAGAGGGTTGATATTCTTAGCCGCTGCAATGAAACAATATATTGCCATATTGACAATAATGGCCAAAGTTTTAGAATAAGGCTGCATAAGAATAGTATGAGACAATGAGTTTATAAGAACATGTTTATAAGAATTATCCTTTGTTGTCATAATTCATGCACGTTTTAGCCACTACAACTGGACCCTCACACCTTATTTATCTGAAATGCATAAAAGTTTAAAAACAAAGAGAAATAGTAAACACATTTCACAAATTCCAAAACAATATCAAGGTTTTTTATTCAGTTGAAACAGGTGAAGAAAAAACAGCTACAGCAGCCAAATACTTTAAAATGAATCAGTAGTTTAAGTTAAAGCTGTTTTAAATAGTTCACGTTTGTGTAAATCATTTCCACAAAACATTCCAACCAAAATAAACTACAAGACAGTTTGAAATGGGGTGAAAGAGGTGAGAAATTGTCCACAGGACTCCAACAAAACCACAGTATCACTCATGCAGAACTTCCTGTCAAAAACGTCAAAACAGAATAATCAAGAATTCTGCTTTATTTTTATAAGGAAGTTTCCTTCATGTCACGTCATGTCAAGATTACTGACAAATGTTTTAAAAACATCTTTAAAAATAAACAGAAGGTAAACAGTTGTTGACATTTCTGCAGTCAATATAGTTTATGTTGATTCAATATATCAAAACGCCTGACACTGAGGTAAACAACATTTTATAAATGATAAATAAGTCTTGCCAATATGTTTTTTTTTGCCTAGAGATTGATGCTCATCAGCAATGTTAAAAAATAGTCTTTAAACTGTACTTCTGTAATCACTACGTGTCAAATTCTTGTCTTGCAATAACAGATAGTCTACTGTTAAAATATTGTACAGAGCAAATTGTACTGTTCCATGTGTTGTTGTCGAGGTCTTGAGATGTTATGCAGGCAACCAACTATGTTAACATTTGATTCAGAGTTTTCTGAGGTGTGCAGGGGGTCTTTGGAACCGCAGGTGGGATGGTGATATACAACATGCACTACAGGGATCAAGGAAAGAATTTTGTTTACAGATAAGCCATAATTGTTTTATTGTTTGGGGATTTAGAAAGATAAAGTAATGTGATTTGCTAAACATCCCACCAATTAACAGCAAGAAACTATGAAGTTTTTGCTTTGGAGACGCTCTATAGTGGAACCTTAGGCCCATGAGTGGATGTACTTAATTATAATAATAATTTATCATGCTTGCCTTGTTAGTCACACCAGACGTGAGCTCACACATGTATCAAACTAAAAGAGACATTTCTATAGGGAGTGTGGAGTGTTCTTCAAAAGCCTAAAATGGAAGAAGAAAACTATAAACATTCTCACCCTCATTTCTTTGGTCATCAAATCCCATAATTCCACACAGCTGCTTTCCGACATTGACTGTTCTGAAACACAATACATGTTTTAATGGAACTACTTATGTAAACAGGAATTAATAACAGATTCCGCTGCATTTCATTGTTCATCTCTCAGGTGGAATTTCGGTAAGCAGAACCACATTGTCAGAATGCAGCAGATGCTGTTTATGTCAGTTGTGTCTTGTCTCCATATGCTCTTCCTCCAAAATCCAATGCCAGTCATTGTAATCCGACATCATTGTGGGCTGACGTCAGTCTATGGCATCTACAGAACTCTGATTTGTGTCATTTCCAAAGATTTATGCCACTTTCTACTGTTTTATTGTGGTACATCTACACATATTCCTTGTTAAGTTTATTTAACACTGAAAAACATGCAGGTATACACACTGCAAAACAAATAATAACTATTTATGCTAGATTGTCTGACACTGTAGACTTTTGTTTGTGCTTAATCTGAATTGAAACTATATGCAGATGCCTGTGTTGTTCGTCTTAGTGTTTCAAATTATGCTAGACTGTGTTTGTATTCCTTATGCAACTAAAACATTTTTTTGGCTGTAGAAATTCATTTCCTTACCAACCATTTGTTTTGTTTTCTTTACTAAGATGAAGCTGCTCAGTCTTAGCAATCACTGAATTCATACACACACATCTCCTGAAACACAACCTTACACATGATGGGATTCTCATTGGCTCCTGCCCAGCCATTTAGAAAGGTCATAGGTCACCCACCATTTTTAATGCAGAAAAAGTATATGATAGTAAATAATGGGCACAGCGATGTAATATATAATGTGAACAGGTCACATCAATTGACACCATTTCCTTTCCTCCTCTGAAGATATTAACCATCCTTGAAGGAGATCCACGTGGTATTTTCTTAAAGTATCTAGGAGGCAAGCCGACAACAAACTGTAGTTTAAACAAACGTTTATTTAAACTCCTGAAGCTGTAAGACAGAAAAACGTTTAGAACTATAAAACAGAACTTGGAAACCTAGGACAGAAATAATCAGGAATTTTAATTTCACCTCAGAGGTTGGGTTTAATTTTAGCAATGCTATGCTAGCAGGCTTTGATGGAATTGAAGCATATATTGATGTTGACAAGATTATTATGGTCCGTCTGGCTCAGTCTATATTAAAAAAAATATTGCTTTGTCCTTATGTTTTTCTTTTCTTTCCACAAAACAGGGGCATGTTCACAATAACACTGAAAACCCCTGACGTATTTGATGAATATGTGGTTCAGAAATGATTGTCCCCTCTAGAGTTTTATAAGAAACATTACTCCGCTTTTGGTTAGCGTTGCAACAACACTTAGACAGAATTACTTATTTACTTTGACAGCATAACAAAAGATGCACTTAAGGCCTCTCAGAACACAAACCAAGTTTGGTTGCACTGGAAATAATCTGTATCCTTTTAGGTCACTGGCAACATATCAGAGTTTCTCTTACCCTTCTGTCAGTCTGACACTTTATACTAGTGTCTCATATTGTAATTATCAGCTCTGCCAAGAATAATAAGGAAATTATGTGATTACACAATCAAAATATATCATTTAATGTTGCCTATACCTTTAAGATATACGAAATGTGAACTAACTAGAGGCAAAGAATGTGGTCTGAGGTGGTCTGAGTTCTGACTTTCCTCAAGCCAGTAGGTTGTGAAAATGTGTAGCAATACAGCTTTCTTTAAGAGCAGTATGGCTGCAACTAAGAAAGCATGACTTTGTGTGTATATATCTGGTACTGCAGGCAACCAATTTTCAGATTCAGACATTTGTGAACTACATATGAAATGTGTGAATTACATTAACATGCTGTAGTAGCTCCAAACAGCCTGAAGCCTCTATAGATCTTTCTCCTTATGCCTTTATAAGCGTTTGTAGATTTATAGCTCTTTCAAACCTTCAACAATCATTGTAGAGCACATTTGTTAAAACCGATGCAGATACGGCCCTCAGCGGAGACAAAAAGCAAACCTCTTTGTTTATGTAAGTGACCTGTTAGACTTTTTCAAATAACCAGTGCCCCACCAGATAGATAGAATAGACCTAATATAATCTAATACTTCCCAGATGACATTAAAGGGCTGCAGTATTCTGGTACTCTGTGTTTATGGTTTAAAGAATGCTTACTTGTAAAAACAACGCATACAACTGGTCTTATTTGAAATTTGTTCCACGTAACACACACAGTTTCTACAGATGACTCAAAAATGTGCTGCAATACAGAAAATCTGTCCTGATATTAAGAACAGATGAATATTGAAATAATGGATCATATTCATAAAAGCCTTCAGATGACTGTCCTACTGTCCAAATACCTCTGTTATATTATGTTACATCTAAAGCATATAAAATGAATGATGACTCTGATGATGAAATTAAGAGTTCTAAAATGATTCTCCATGTTACAATTTTAATTGAAAGTATTGCGTTTAATGGATTCATGAAATGTGTTTGATCCTCTGCATGACCAACGTCACACAACGCTCGTCTATATCCTGTTTATACCTGCAGTCACAAACTTTAACAATCCTGTGAGCACAAGGACAAATAGATCCAAACTGTGGCTGAGCTGGGCTGATTACTCAGAATTGTCTTTATAGGAGTTTGTGGTTTGTGTTGACTAAATACTTTCTGAATACAAACAACCAAGAAGCATGTCTCCCTCGTTCGGAGCCAGACTGAACAATCCACTGTTAACCCGAGGCTCTTCTTTAAACACACTGAAATGGTCTCACATTTAACAACACGTAGGCTATCCTACATTACTGTCAGCGTTTTAGGCACTTATTTATTTTTAAGTATTTGTTTCTATAAACTACGGCTGCTGGGAAATCTCCTGAGAAGAAACAAAATAACGGAAACATAAACTGCTAAATATGAAATAAAAACAATTCATAAAAGAGATACTTTCAGAGAGTTAAAAGGGTAAAACATATTTGATTAAGAAGACTGTGAAATTAACCATTAAAATTAAACTGAAACCACAGACTGCAGCCAAAGGACATAAATATCACAACTGTACAAATAATTCAACACCAAACTTAACCGTAGTGAGAAATTAGATCAATTTGAAATGTACTTTCCCTCTTACTGTCAAAATATTATAGTGTGGATATTGTGGCAGGTTGAACTAGTCACTCATATTGCAGTCCAAACGTGACCATTATATTTATTTTGACAGTAATCTGATTTGAAAATCTATTTGATTGGATTGGTTTAGACCACCGGTTTGAAATTGTGTTTGTTTTGATTCCTTTTATTAATTCATCACTTTGTGTTTTCCTTGAATGAGGGGTTGTTATGCAGTTTCAAAAGGTTCTTTTTTTAAAAGCTATTCAGAAATAAAACCCAAATTGTAAATGGCCTCCAAGTTATTTTTAGATGAAGAGCAGGATTTTATTTCAGGTGTGTATGACAACTTGAAAAAATGTATAGATTGTTTTTTAGGCCATATTCACATGGAACTGTTACATCAATTTAAGAGCATTTGTAGGCTTTGAAAATGAGCATAGCTTCTTAAAGGCTGTTTATTTCAGACCAAATTTTCCAAAGTGCCACACATCAAACCTAATGGCTTGAGCTGACAGTTTGCAGAGAACGGTTTTAGCACTGAGAGCTTAGACTGATATTTATTTCAGGCTGTAGGAAACCCAAGGCAAGGCATGTTTATATCTAAATCACATATAGATTATGAGGTAAAAAAAACCCTATAGGAAAATGTCCTCCCATCTTGCCAATATTCACATCCTCTCTTTCTTGCCCTCTCAATTAATTTTTCAGAATCACTTAATGGCTTCCTCTTCCCACAGGCTAAAAAACCCAGGCCCATCAGCGTACGTCAAGGTTTATTCCGGCCTCTCCTGTCAGTGGTACCTCGGCGGAATTCGCACGAGAAATGAAATTGGCTGCTGTTTAGCACAGACAGTTCATTTCTCTGCACCCTGAAGCTGCTGTCAGCTCACCAAGAACAACATTTAGACCTCGGCTGACACAGTCTCCAGCCATCGTTTTAAAACTCTGACGCTGAAGTCGAATCGTGATTGACTGGTTCGCTGCAAAGAGGCAATGTGGGAAATAAGACAACGTCCTCCTGTTTCCTCAGAGAGCTGCTCCAGCAGCGGGTGTAATTTAGAGGAAGTCTTAATCTTCCTTACCAGACAAGTGGTGGCGGGGGGGCTTACGTTACAGTTGGTGTGCTCATTGTGGTGGTTCATGGGTACAGGCTGGGAGGAAAATGTAGGAGGGAGGGCTAAGGCTCAGCAGAGCAGGAAGAGGGTGAGGTTTGTTCTCCAGAGGGTGAGAGACTCTGGTGCCAAGATAGAATTTGCATCCTGTAGGTCAGTCTGACCAGTTTTGCAATATGTACTGAGTTGTGAGGAAAGCTCTAGCATCATTCAAATGAATGGAGCTATATAGTTCTACATAGTTCAATGACATTTGAAGTGTGGCCTAATTGGCCTAAAAGTCACTGTATATAATTCCTCACAGCTGGATTTGTGCAAGTCCCTGAAAATGGTAAAAAAATGCCCAGGAGGAAAATTTAAGCGTAGTTGATTGAAAAGTCTCTCCATAATGCCACAAACAGATTTCACACTCAACTATAATTCAATAAACACTCTGCATTCTCAAGATACATGCACACAAATGCAAAGAAATAATATTCCTTTAACAATACAATACAATTCCTTTAACTTTAACAAAGTGATTTGAGTCATTTCAAAACACCAATCTATATTAAAACAATATTAAACTTTATAATAAAACGCTGCAGAATTGTGATAAGCTACATGCCATCCAGAAGAGGACCTTTGACTGCCAGCAAACTTCTGTTAAAATAAAATATCTGGCAATGCAGCAGACACCTAACTGATGCCAGATGTATGATACATGACCCCACTCAGGTGAAAAATAAAAACAAAAATATGCAGTTTTAAAGACTTTATCTCATTCGGCTGAGGTCTTCAGGACTACATGCAGCAAAATATATTTACGCTTCTTGACATTTGTTGATTATGACACATATTGCAAACCATTTATCCACTTACCAGGTGGCTGGATTTCATGGCGATTCACTGTCATTCCATGTTACTTTTATCGGGTCTCTCTGGAATTGTGTGGCTCTGGTACAATCTGTTGCAAACCAGGCTAGAGGGAAACCCTAGTTTCAGCTGGAAACCAATGAATGGTGTAACATCTATGGTAGCATGTCTGAGTATGCAGTGTTGGGGATGGGAGATGTAACGCAATCCAGATGCAAAGCCCTGGTAAAAGTGATGCGACCTCAGATCTGAACTTCTCTGAAGGAACTTCAGAAGCGGACATGTGTGTGCGCATGTGTGTATGTGTTGGTTGAGGTCAAAACACAAGGAAACCTGGCAACCTGCTGAAGGAATATTCTATCCCATTCTGGAATAAAGTCAAGCTCATTTCTGATGGTTTCCATCCAGTGACTGAGGCATATGGTCTGTTGTAGAGCTATGGGGGGTTGTTGTGGAATGAGAGGCAGTGAAAAACACATATTTGGCAAACATAGACACAAAGACTTTAATGGGGGCAGTGATTTATTATATTTACAGTGTCAGGCAGATATTAGGAGGCGGGCCAATCACATCGCTTCTGTTTACACATTCATCTAGCGTTCACGATCACTCACTGACACACTTGTTGACTGCGCTTCATAAGGCGTGTGTCCAAGTCCAAAAAGATTACTGATCTCCAAAAATAGGGTCATTCCAAACCCCACCTTCACACTTTATACTGCATCTGTTTAAAGAGACGGGCTGATTGCAAACTGGCAACCCATCCAAATGTGGCACCAGTTTTCAGCTGTTATTGGTCCATATCCAGGCTCTTCACTGGAGTTCAATGCTGTAAGCGTCCAATGAGAATGTCTTAGATTGTCAACAAGCACTGATTCCAGCATGACAAACAAGATCTGTTTACCAGCTTGAACTGATGTGTACGATAGGTGCATATATTTGGTAATCAAAACTGAATACAATTGACACATGTGCAGTATTATTTCAATAAGATAGCCTAGCTTATAAATAAATTAACAATATATAATACAACTTTATACTTTATTTTACGGGACTTAACATGATACAAAAATAATGATCACAGTGTTTTTCTTCAGAGATTTACAATGACTATGAACAAGGGAGTTTCAAAACATTTCATGGCAATAAATTATATAGTCACAATTCATTTAAAACGATGATAAACATGGCTCCTGCCTTTAGAAATCTCTTTAGGTCCTAGACAGATCTCTCCATGCTTGATATGTGGGGCTGAATGTGGACATTTCATGTGGCCCACTAATGAATCGTCACTCCATGCTAGTTCTCGTGACTAGCGCATGTGAGTCAGTTAAGCAGCAGCTGAACATTAGCACTGCTCCAAATGCCAGCGTCACCGTTAGCATTCAGTGCCACCTGCCCTGTTGCTAGTATTTAGTCCAGTCTTCCCCAGTATGTGGGTATACAGTGACATAGTTCCTCACTGAAATACTCGTTCTCTTTACATCTTCTTCTCTTGGGCTCCACATGACATGGAGGTCTGAAACAACTAACAAACAAAAAACACTGTGTCATTTGTTTTATCTTTATGTCAAAGACACAAACAGCATAACTAACTTGGTACAGATAATCCATACAGATCAAATCAATACATATGGTGCAGAGCCATATAAAACAAATGTCAGAATGTTATTAAATTACATTATCATGCCTTATTTTGTTGCAGAATATCATGATGGACATGGCAATACCATGTTTTCCATCAGGTAAAAATACCATAGTGTATGAGATAAAACATATCAAAGTGTCAGTTGTATATCACTGTATTGTGGTACCACCACAAGCCTTTATGTTTTAGTAAATAAAATAACATCTGAAATATTATTACTAAAATTTATCAGTGTCACTGTACTTTTATCATCCATTACTCTTCAGATCATGTGATATATGACAAAAAAATGATTAAATATCAAACCGAGAAACAAACTGAGCTGTCACCATATTCTGTGGAGCAGAATGTGATTGTTTCTTGCAGCAGCAACTATTGTATTGAAAGAACAAGCCTTTAATTACCCATAATTCCACTAATGACTTGAATTAAGTGCATGAGCGCAGCTTTTACGCCTCATTTGTCGGTTAACAGTGTGTGGCATAGCATGTGTAGATCTCGACACGTTTGCTTGAAGCGATCACATAAACAAAGTTACTCAAATCTGTACATGTTTAACATACATAATTAAACTTCAGTTCAACATTAGTATGTCACATCAAGTGTAAATGCTGCTTGCATCACGGGCAGAACTTCAAATATGTGTCTAATACAAACATTGTCCCAATAGACTGCAGTCTAGAGGAGACAAACCCCAGCTGTTCTGAATACTGGGCTGTTAAACTCTGTGCAGTTCTGTTGTATGAGGTACAGGTTAAGGTATATTAAGAGTCAGTTATAATGGGATTATATATTTTACAGTCCTGAGAATTCAAGTTACCATTTAGTGTTTGACTGTATAAACAATGTGATTAGGTGCCTGGGACAAAATTGTTATAAAAATGTGCCCTGACCCATACACTACTGTAAAATATTTCAAAACATAAGATTAATACTCCACTCATGGCTGCCAGAAGCTGTATATGCAAACAAACACTGTTCTGTCGTTCAACTGCACTGCATACTTAAATACACCATTAAAAAACAATTACCTGCATGTGCCCGGATGAAACCTCCTCCCTTTTAAGAAGCACTTGTTATGCGACTCTGTGCATTCACACACACATTTGGTGCGATTGAGGGGTTGACTTTTAGGACACGCTTTGGCGCAGGTGCACTGGCAGGTGTCCTTGTTGAAGCTCTGCTGGGGCCCGCAGGACGAGGGCTGAGCTTTACACGTGCACTGACAGGTGTTTTTGTCCAGGTACCGGTTCGGCCCGCAACCTGCTGCTATCAGCTGCTTTCGACAGACGCACTGACAGGTTTCCTCATCCAGCTCTTTATCAGGGCCGCAGAAGTCCTGTTCCATTGAATCTGTATACAGGGAGAAGAAAAAGTGATTTATTTATACAACACTTTACATTTGAGAGAATCTGTGGTCAGCGCTATGGAATGCCGCTTGATTCCCTGAGCGTTACGCAAGTAATGAACAATGTCCTGCCTGCACAAATGTAAGACATGACAAACTGTTTAGCAATACAACATTTTTGTCCAGCATTCCTTAAATTACGCTAACTCCCAAAGGCCCAAACAGATGTTTCTCTTTACAACTGCTAAAAAATATTAACTGTTTGGCTAATTCAACTCCTTGAAATTCTCTCCTCCTTGAACTATTAAAAATGGCCTAAGACCTTGGCTGACAACGGGAATAAAATTCCAGCCAAACACTGTTTATTTTAAAACGATTAAACTCACATTATAGTGACCACATTATAGAGAGTAGCACTTTATCCTTTACCATTTAGAAATGATGATTTTGTTAGAAAATTCAAATCAAACCAGCCCAAAATTATTCTCTTCTTAAAATAAATTTAATCATCAGTGAATTTAACCCACATACGAGTTCTCAGAATGAGTTCCCTTTGAGAAGGGGGATTTCCTTATTTTTAGGTATAATCATGAATCTTTGGGCATTAAACTACTTTAACACATCCTATGCTTTGACATTGGAGATAAGAACACAATATTCAAACTTCCTGCCACTAATTCTACTGTCTCCAGATGTCGTTCTTTACCAGGGAAATGTACATTTAACATCACATTAGCAATAATTTCTCTCATTTAATTTTCCACTACAACAGACAGTTGTAGTTGTTCCCTCAATACCTTTAAACGCCTAGACACACACTTACTGTAAATCTCACTATGTTGGGTGAATAACATAATAATGTTTGAACAATCGCTCACCAGGCTGTGTTTTTGACAGAAGGGTGTCAGGAAGCGGCACACATCTGCATAAGCGACCGCTCCAGCTGTGAGTCTGTGGGCATGTTTGATTTGTCACATGACATCTGTGGAGGAAATCAACAATTAGCAACTAGACGGT
This sequence comes from Yasuhikotakia modesta, assembly GCA_036877545.1. Lineage (NCBI taxonomy): Eukaryota > Metazoa > Chordata > Actinopteri > Cypriniformes > Botiidae > Yasuhikotakia > Yasuhikotakia modesta. The sequence goes on from JBAJNP010001652.1 coordinate 18,164, forward strand.
AGCATGAGTTGTTAAAAAACAACCAAATTATTCATAATAAAAGCCTAAATAACAGCTTTAACTAATTCACTCTTAACAAGCAACTGACTTATCTCAAGCAAAATATTCTGGATATATATAATTCGGTAACAGATATTATTCATAAACACAAAATCTTTTGATCGCAGGCCATGTTTAACCTCACAGCAAATTAGTGTGTTTGCTTTTCAGGATTTAATAACAAAAATCAGGAAAGACAACATTGTTTTCAGGGAGGACTTGGAAGATGAATCACGCTGGCTACAAATGTGTTTGATTCACATCCTTCACTTTATTTATTAACTAAACACACCTCAAAGGAGCTGTCCTGAAAAGACAGTTTTAAAGGGTTTGGCTTGACTCTGCAGTGTCTGTCAGCAGCGAAGATTTACCACAGAAGGAGGGAATGATGATATCAAAGTTAACCTGCTAACCTGTAGCACATGGGTGAGTTGGCATGCAGGCTGAACAGTACAGATCAGATTGTTGGAGGTATTTCCAAACACTTGTTCAGGTACCACAAAGTCCAGCTCTCCTAACATTGAAATGGTTTCAGAACCAAACATTAGGTTTATAATGAGCTTTGTTCTGAAACATTACACTGGCACCCATTACACCCCCGTATCATGTTATAAAATTGCCAGGCTTTAATGCAGGGGTGAGATTTGCCAGAAACCCTGTGGTTCAATTCTTCCACAATAACCGGGTCATTATAAATACTGAAACTCTTTCACTGCTGTGCAATACACCAAGTATTGCTACTGACTTCTGCAATTACATTGTGATTTATTACGTTTTGAAATGCAAGAGGACTATGGAGTATGTGACTTTTATTTGACATTTCTTACAAAATACGTTTTAAACAAAATCTGAGCTCCTCTACACACAAATGACAATTGCATTAATACGTTAATCTGTTAATTCATTTGTTTATTAATATTTTGTTTCCTGTAATCTAGTACTAACAATGCTGAGGGTAAAGACTCACAGGCTTCTGTCTTGTGGTCTCGGATTTAGTCCAGACTGCAGCTATTGGGCAGTAAAAATCACAAACTTCCACCAAGATAAACTTTATTCTGGCTTCTCCTTTTTGAAGTGAGATAAATCTCCAAAAAATTGGCAATTAAGGGCTTCTTTCTTTCAGTGAGTTACAAACTGTCTGGGATTTGATATTGCCTGAAGGCCAGAAATATGACCTCATGGAGAAGAACCTTGTTCTACAAAACTGTAAGAAAGTCAGTTTTAAGTGACTTTTTTTGCTTTTTGAGGCCAATCCCACTCTATTTATTGTTTTGTCACCTCAATGTTACCCTAACCCCTTTGTTCTCCATCTCTCTTTTTGTTTTTGAGTTTGAGGCTTGGACATCATGTCAGGCCATCAGGCAGATTTGCCCTCAGAGTTATCCATCAAAATACCATCGACTTCATGGTAAGCCCTCAACCCATGCATCTGTGTGCGTTTGTATGTTTAGCCCACACGCCCAGCAGAAACTGACATCAGATGTAACAGCTAAAGTTACAGGTCCACTGTCATTAACCTCCACTGACTGGAAAGTCAAAGGTCAGGGCCTGTTAGCATGACCTCGGCTGGATGAGGTCAAGGGAAGGACTATTCTTACGCAAAGATCAACCTTCTCTCTCTTCCTGTCTGGCCGTCTATGAAATCACCACCTTTCCATCAGGACAGCTTAGATGATATATTACCCATATAGAACTGTTTGTCATTATGGAGGCATTTGTCATAACCTAAATCTTGATTAAGTTTATAACCGTGTGCTGTTATCTTTGACATTGCAGCAAAAATCTCTTTGAAATATACAATGTCTGTCAACTTTGCACTCAAAACTTACAATGCAACCTATTCAAACAGATGTTGGCATAATTAGTCTTGCGGGTTGTTTACCTAGAAAAGTGAAGCAGGTTGTTGAATATCAATACCGTAAAATGAGGAAAACTGCCGAGATGGTTCAGTGATAAGCTACACATTTGAGGTCCTCAATGTGTTTTCAATTACCATATGTTTAGTGGCATTAAAACAACACATTCTTGAGAACAGGGGAAGAGTGGATTAAAAGGACTGTTAATGAGGTTCACGTGAGGTGGAAGACAACCTATCACATGACTAACATGTGCACTTGCACCTTGTGTAACACCAAACAAATGAGTCTCATATGGTGCCTGTAAGATAACATACATACTATGATAACTTATAGAGCATGTATTTCCTACTATGACAAAAATGCCATACACATCCATAGGCTACACAAATTTGCATTGCCATCTCTACAGTAATTCAACTGCTTGGTAAACGTAGTCCATATGTTGTTTGTTATGAACATTTTTTCCTTGCTAGGGGCATCTGAATAGGACTGCAGCTTAACTAATTTGCATTTAAAGTCTTAAGAGGTTACAAATGTCCATTTTCCATATGGTAAGATACCTACCAGGGATGGCCAGCCTGCGCATGGGATCCCATTAAAATGTCAAAGCTAGGCCTGCTCACAAAACATATTTCAAAATCCAACATATTTCTTAACACTAGAAAAAAACTCATCACATCTACAGTATTATATTAGACTTCTACAGAGATTCCATTACAAAGAGTCATTTTTATAAAATACTGTAAACAGGAGATATTTGGCATTTATTAAGGCTAAACACAAATGTTCAATGAAAGGAGATTATTAGACAAAACAATTTGTCAACCTCAGGTGGTTAAACTAAACAAAATGTAAATATAAAATAAAATATAAATTAAACAATATATATTTGTAATGTTGTATGTGTAAAATGTATGCAATTTTGTTGTTTCATATAAACAGACTATAAATACCTATAGACATTCGATGAACAGCTATGAGTGACTTTTCAGATTCACAATACCACAACACAATAAACAGGACTGTGTTCCCTCAAATCCAATAATTGTAACAATATTAAGCTTTAAAAATAATAAAATACAGAATTACTGGCATTATCCATTCTGTGTGTTAGCTTATTACTGCAGAAGCGGTTATATAAGAACTCAGTAGTTTGAGAAAGTGTTTAAAAACAACAGTAGAATTGTAATGAGCTGGTGAATATTGCAGCCCACAGGCATATGTAAACTACACAAACCAACCTGAGGTCAAATGTCATTAGTTAACAGTCAGTGTGGTTTTTCATAGCCTCACTAACGTCTGAATGTTTATCCTCCTGGCGTGTCTCTACTTTCCTACATAGTGAGTCATCATCTCCCAAACAATACAGAGCGAGAAAAGCAAGAACATAACTAAACTCCAGCCAACGGCTGATAATCACTACCAGGCCTTTGCCATTGCATTGCACAAGCTCTGATAACACCAATACGTTACCCTCTGTAGGCCACACACTGATGCCAAACCTTCTCCTCTACGCCGAACAGCGTCATGTGATTTGCATCACTGCGTTAACACCCTAAGGCCCAAATCTAGACGCCTGAGGGGGACCACCCCGTGTCAAAGCCCTCGGCGGACCGATTGCCCCTGCCTTTATCAGATGGCACAGGTTAGGGCAGGATTTTTCCAACAAGTACAAGATTAAAATCAAGCTGAAAACATTCAAAGCTGACCTGGAGTGATCCTGAATTAATCTGGTCTTCGAGTGTGATTAAATGACAAAGTTCTCTACTAAAGATGAAGCAGACTATGAAACGCAGACTGCACGGCGGTTTACCTTTACGGCTGTAAAGACAGCTTTACAGACAGCTGTAAATAATTAAAACAGCATGCAACACTGTAAAACACCTCAGCTGCAGGTAACCGTTTTGGAAGCTGCATCACTGCATGTCTGCAATCAATTCTCAGTCTGCAAATAACGTCCACAGATGTTACATCGTCCCCGTTTGCGTGAAAACATGAGAGGAATGGTGAGACGCAGCCTCAGTGTCCAGGAAACCAAAACAACATATAACACACTTCCTCAGTGCAGGTCGCCCTAGGAACACATCTGCTTTTTCTTAAGCAAGGCCTGGCTGTGCAGGACCTTGTGGGGGATTAAACCTCTTTCCTTTTCGCTGCAAATCACTTTGACAGGGGATGGCTTAAAACACAGTTAAAACTGTGCTGAAACACACAACAATAAACAGCTCCTTTCTGTTACTTCCCTACTGGTGGACTTGGTGTAGTGGCATTTTAACATGCGACACAAATAATTAACAACTTTATTTATGGAAGCTGGCTAAAAAGCCTGATGGTTTGTAAACACCGTTAACAGATGTGCTTATGACAAACAGGCATTAAAACCCAACAAGAAAATGACGTATTCACATTTTTTAATCGCTGAGGCAACATCGCTTGCATTCCATGCGACGGGGTGCTGAGTAACTCATTACTGAACAAGAGACTCAAATGTTCCGTTGCGATGGCAGGGCGCAACCGCAGCTCTGAACCGTTCGCAACGAAGACCAATTTCTGAAGTGGTCACTGATTGCCTCTCTGGCGTGAGCCGTGCATCGCAAATTAGCATGGGTGATTTCTTAGCGTCATTTCCCTGTTTGCAAACACATCTCTGAGCAATGCTGTAATACACTGGCTTCCATTGTCGCACATGATTTTTTAACAGATATCTTTGCACAAGTGGGATAGCAGGCACTTATTTAACAAAGTGATTCAAAACCTTGACCGGTAGTGTACATATGCTTTTGTGAAGTTACTTATTGCTTTGTAACTAACTTAATCAAGCCAACACATTGCATGGTAAGTTCATTAGGATTCCCTGGTGGGATTTTCGTCCCTGACAAAATTCCTACAACAACAGAGCAACAGGAAGACGTCCATGGGCTTTAACAATGGGCAGCAACATCACACCACAAATATTAAAAGCAATCTGATGAGCTACTGTACGTCACTGGATGTGGACACATCCAAAATACACACATTATCAAAGCCACATATCCAAAGATGAACTTACATTTTAAAACTGTACAGCCATTATATGGAACATCTTGTCATGATATTATATGCATCTTATTTTAAATAAGATTATTATATTATATAGTCATATATGCAGTAAATTTAAGGTCAATGTATTTATACACAATCCATTTATACACTGAATGTTTAAGAGACTGGAATATAATAGCAAAGTAACAAGAAATAAGTGAAAACTTTCAGGGTTACTGTGCCACATTTTTGACTAACTTTAGAGACCTGACAGCAGTGAAACGGCAACAATACATTTTCAATAAATAGGACATAAAACTACATCCAACAGCAGTTCTCAGTGTGAAATGTATCCTAGCAACATGACAGTTACAGTCTGAATCTCTCAGCATGACATAGTCAGTGCCTGCTAACATCAGCGCCAACCATTTTGGATCAGATTTAATAATCTTCCAAGTGAATATATGACCAAGAGTAAAATATAAGACTTGTATTTTCCAATTTGATCTATTTAGTGACAGAGAAATTCAAGTAAAATTATACACTTTTCCAAATGTTGCAACATACGGTCTTTGTGGTCAATAATTTTAGGCTATTCACACAAAAGCCAGTTCATTAAATAAAAAACAAATATTCCAAAAGGTTAATGAGAAAACCTTACTAAACTTTATGGAGTATCAAAAGCTTTATCTTTGTTCAGATAAACAGCCTGAAATAGCTTTTGCACAGCATCTATTTATGAAGGGTCGTGGTCCAAGCACACTTGATTAATATGGAGACACTGTAAATACTCACTCTGGTAGGGCCCTTCGTATTATTGAGTGCCGTTGTCGGTACACATCCAGTTTTGACAGACAGCTGCAGGAAGTGTGGTTGGCAAAGCTTATGGTGACTGGCTTGGTTGCTTGCTTGATAGGAACAGTGATTTCAAATAGCTGTAGAAGAAACAGACCGGAAAGATTTTCAACAATTAAACGCCAACAAGTCACAACTAGCATACATGAAGCTGTGAAGCTGAACTAAATGTTTAAAAAACTTCAAGCATGTCACAGTCACTTTATCTAAACCAACACTGTTTTATATCTAAAAATGTTGTGCAGCTATGATTGCACAGAACTATTTTGAGAAATCACTCAGAATGTACAGACACAACATTAACTTCTGGCTGGAACTGTTACGGCAGAATGAGAAAGTCTTGCCAGAACATTTGAGACAGTAAAATATTGTTAGATCAATAAATCAAAACTTCCTTAAGCACTCTTAACAAATTCCCTAACCAGATGTGACAGGAAACAGAAATAAGCAATTTAAATCTCTTTCATGCAAGTTTTCTCCTAACCAAACATGACTATATTAAGTCATAAACAACAGAACATTATGTCACACTTGGTTTGCAATTCTAAAGCCATAAAAAGCCCCACTCACAGAAAAACATTATTGGGTCCACATTTGATGTTTAAAACATAGCAAAAGGTTGTTCCACATTACTTGCTGGAAACTTACTATGTAGTGTCTTGTTTGGACAGTAAAACTTAAGGCATGTGATTCTTAATAACATTTCAATTTTATATGTATTTATACGTTTTATGTTGTAAAAACTTCTGCTTCTGCAGTGGTTAGTTCTCTTTTTTATGACTGTTTATTATCCGTTAGATTGCGAGAATATTAGGAACGAAGACATCCTTTCTAGGAAAAACTATTCTTAGAAAAATCAAGGGCGGCAACTATTGATGATAGATTCTTGTCTACTGAAACACTTCCTTCTCTACCAGTGAAAACTATTTTTGAAGTTCAGAACTGAGCAAAGCATAAGCCAAAAAACAGACTGAACAGGAAGACCCCTTACCCACAGCACACTGACTGTAATACAGGGCTTCCTGGGGTTTATTACTGCTGTTATTTCTCACGCTGATGTTTACAGAGGTCCATAAGTCAGTGGTTAACCATTTTTACCAGGACAAATGATCCAAAAAGCTTCTCATGACAAAACCAAAAATCCATATACTGTCTAAACATGATCCTCTCTCACTCTCTCTCTGCCTCTCTTTTTTTTCTTTCTGTCTCTTAGAATGAAGAATAGCATGCATATTATAGCAGGAAGATACAGAAGATAAAGAAAACTTAATCACTAAACACACACATACGTATCATTCCTCATACACTGAAACATTTATATTTGTAAGTAATACCCCAAACATTTTAGTGTGAATTAGTCAAAACTGAGATTAATTTAAATTTAAATGACGCTCATTTTACTTTTGACCCAGTCGTTTCTTGAATGAAACCCGGAGCTTGTAATTTCATAATCTAAATCTTCCTCAAATATTTTGCAATATCTTCTCATTGCATCTGCTGCCCAGGCTCTGTGCCCAGAGTGGGAGTGTTGCGTCTGCAGTGCAGTAGCGTCGACATGACGACCTTGACTTGCTCGGTGGTGGGAGTGTGTCATGGTTTAAATCACAGGGGGAGAACCCATCACCTGCTGGGGTCAGCCCACCCAAAATAAGTGGCCAATTAAAGAAGCCCAGCTTGCAAATGATTAATAGCCGTGACCTCCCAACCAAACCCAACTGCCTCTTCCACAACTCCCTAAATCAACAGATCATCTCTGCTGTAGGGGGCAAACTGTAAAACAATGCTAATGCAATGCTCAGTAATGCATATACAACCTCAGATGTTACAGTTTATTTGTTCAGCGGTGTGCTTGCTGGCTATCGAACCCTTGATTTGGGGACTGCTACCATCACGCTCCACCGACTAAACTACAGGAACACATCTGATCAAAGGTGTTAGTAAAGCTCACAATATAAAGTAGCTTAGCGCTGAAAACATGTCTGTTTATTGAGTGAAACTGTAACAATGGCCATCAGAGCATCTAATACAGGAACTAAAACACCTACAGTAAAGAGTCTCTCAAGACTCAGTCCTCATTGATCATTGAGATGCAGTCATACATGTTAAGACCAGCTGTAAACACAGACATTAAAGACTCGCTCACCGTCTTGCTGACGTAGGAAGTGCTGATGTTCATGCACTGAAGCTCCTCACTGTTACAGCAGCCCCCACATCTGTAGACAGACACGCAGGGTGGTTTATAGAAGGTGTTTGTAGCTGCCCCAAACTCTTTCCCCACATCTAAACAAACTTGGCGTGGCATGCACAGGGTCTTTTTCCACTCTGTTTCAATGCCTGTAGGAAGTGCAGCGGAAGAGTGAGACAGGAAGAGGAGATGTATTAAAAAAGGGCTCAGCAGTGAAATGGACCAATGAGCTACAACTATTGTGGTCTGACACATTCTGGGTAGCTGAGGGAAAATTTATGCCAGGACTGATGAAAAAGCATAAAAAGGACAACTTGACAACTATAAAAATCTTGGCTGTGATACAGTAATGACAGAAAAGGCTGCCAGCACAACTGTTGCAGGCCTAAATTAATAATCACTCACTTTTAAGCATTTCAAAGTTGAAGTAAGCAGCCGCAAAGGTGGCCTCCTCCGACCTTGTTTCTGCAGAGCCGTGCTCTCTCTGCGGGACGCGAGCTCCTGCTTTGGATCGACACTTCAGCATGCTCCAGTAACTGGGGTAAACTATCCTCATGAGTTCATCCACACTGCCCACCGAACGCAGCTGCTCCACCAGGCCTGGCTCTGAATCCTCCTGATAAAACACAGTGAAACAGAGTAAGTAAACCCCGCAGTAAACACACAGCACATTTCTTCTTTGCTTTAAAGTAATACATTGTGTGAAGAAATTAATTACAAAGACAGAAGGCAGACACAAGACAGTTGTTATACGCATATACTGAAAATTCATGTTGGAAATCTTTTTCTAACAACAGAAATAGTCAAAAACAACTTTTGGTCAGATTTTGTTCAGAATGCGGTCACATTAAAAGAATAGCACAAAATGTATAGACTTTTCCATTTCTAATTTCAATTTCAATACAATTTCTAAAAATTCCACCCAAATGCAGCAAGTCCTGATTATATTGTCTAGTTTACTTGCTACAAAGTGATTTAATCAATATGAATATAAACTGAATACATTTTAAAGGTCTAACCTTGGCATTAATCTTGAAACCACAATCAAATATACTAACCATAATAGTAGATTTATTTCTAAATAATAGTAATTATCTCTAGTAATTTAGTTTATTTGCACAGTATTAACCCCCTTATTAAAACAGCCCTGAGCTACACTCCACAGAGCTGTAAAGGAGTTAAATCAAAGTTCTGGAACAGAAGCCATCTTTCCACTAAGCATGTTATATTGGACATATCTGAGATTATCTTAATGAAACATCAATTGCTATTATGTTTTAATTGTTTCACTATTACTAGGCGGTTAACAAGCCATTGATCTGGGTTATACAAGTGGATAGTGATTCAGCTCTGAATCGTCAAAAATTGGCAAGACTTTGAGGAACCAGTAAGCAACAAACCGCTGGCTAATACAATCAACATGAGATCATATACACCCCTACTTTTAAGCTTTAAGCTTTTAGTTTGTGACTCAATATTTGGTCATCTAACTAGTGATCGTAAACACAACTTCATGTTTATACCTTTCACATGCGTCTCACTGCACTCATCAACAAGACAATATCAACAAGTAAAGCTAGATTGGCAATGTTTATCTTATGCCATTTAACAAACCTTAAACAGATGCTTCCTTACCAAATTACTTACAAATTAAAGGAATTGAATTTATTGGGATTCTGGCATTTGACACTGATGCTACAAACCACTTACCAGATGAAGAAGAAACAATGATAATATTAAAGGTTGAGTGTTAAATTAATCCACCATGTTACAAATGGCCACAACAGCCCCTAGGGCCAGTCAGTTGACAGTTTTCAATCTGTATCGATCCATACTAAAAATGCAACACCAACACCAAGTGTGAAAACACCAACAACATCTGGGTACAGCCCAAAACTGATGGAAAATGGAACTGCCACCTGGGACATCCCTTTTCCATTTATTCATTTAGCAGAAACTTTTATCCAGAGTGACGTACAAAGAATTCAAGGTAGGTACTTGCATTCCCTGAGATTGAACCCACAACCTTTGCGCTGCTAACGCAATGCTCTACCAGTTGAGCTACAGGAACGCTACATTCCAGGACAACATGCCCAGTTTACCCACATTGCTAATCATGAGTGTTGACATAAGTGTCGACATGAGTATCAAGTGTTAAAATACAACCTGAACTGAGACTTCTTTCAATACTTCTTTCAGCCTGTGCTGGTATTGGCCCAAACATTTGTATTATATTTATTGGTGAATAAATATCTCCAAATATCTGTTTCATGAGCTCTTGGGTTACTATGTTTTATTATCATAATTTATTATCACAGAAGCTAGGAAATTAGTTTTCTCTTTTAAAAACATTCACTGTAATATCTGGCTGTAAAACCCATTATTTATGTATGACAGGAACTTTAGGCCAGAAAGGATTTCGGAACCTCCCTTCTTCCTTCACTTCAAAAGAAAATTCTCAGAGCAAACAGTTTTACAGTATGACTGCTCCTGAAGACTATAAATGCTATCATGATACAGTTCAGTACAGAAGTGACTTGAAAGAAAAATGTAACCATTTACATTGAAACAGGAATTTAAGCCTATGTAACATCTAAGGGTGTAACGGTTTTTTAGTGACGGTTCGGTTCTGTTTGCTGTGGGGCAGATTCATGACATGGTACCAGCAATGCTAAAGAACACTAGATTCACTTGATTAGTGAATTCACTTAAAGACTTAAGTGACTTAAAGACTCCTGTCAGAAGCTTATATGGGGGACGAATGAATTTTAGGCGGTTTAACAAAAAACAATACCTGCCAAACCCTTCAGTAAACCAGCCATAGTCCTACTACACATTATACTGTACATACATACTATATACACTCACTGTGGTTAGTGTTACATATTAAATATTGTTGTAACATGGACAGAATAATTAACAGAAACACTTTCTAAATATCAATAGGAAAAGTATAATTCTAGTAGGAAATGACCATTTCTACCCACATTAACTCCTTCTGTTTATGCAGGAAACACAAATACCACAAAAAGAGTCTGAACAAGACTGTTGTGTGCAGCCTTCTGGAATCCTTTGTTTACAGTGATATCTGAGACACACTGGTCTGTTTCCTACTAGAAACAATGGAGTCTGAGAAATTATATTATATTAGTATGTGATGCATTCACACTTTACCAAGTCCAAAACATTAGTTCATTGTTCATTAGTTCATCAAAACATTGTGATCTTAATTAATTTTAGTATTATTGTACAAAACAAGCGGATAGAGAATACGGACATTGAAAAAAAAAATCAATCAAATGGCTTTCAATAAAAAGCCATTTTTTTATCCTAACATTTTTTAATATCCTAAACATCAAACATCATGTTAATTAGACATTGCAAATACAGTCAAATACGTAGTTTGTAAACATGCCTACATATGTTAACATGCCTGAAACTTCAAGACATTTTTGGATTGAAAGAAAATAGTGCGGCTGATAAATCAAGTCAAAATGAAACTGGCATCAAACAAGAGGCTCTGTTTGGCCCTGAAGCACAGTGATTCATGGGAAATGATGAAATGTTGAACTGATCATAGATGCATGCAGCATTAGTGGGCAACAAGTGCATCTCTTCAAATGATTTTAAATGGAAAGCATGCAGGACGCCACGCAAGCTATAACAAACCAGAGGCGCGTTTGTCAGAATGTATGGCTGACAACAGAGCTCTTGAATGTGTCAGTCTGGTAATTTAAGTGTCAACAGAGGGTATGATGGCATGAGATGACCAATAAGAGGACAAAAAAAAGAGGTGAGTGGCTTTGTGGAGATGTTACCACACACATTCTAGAACAAACAACATGGAGTTGGTTGTAAAGTTTGCTGTTGCTAAATCACACTTTATATTTGACATTAAAAATCATGTACTAAACCAACACACACTCAATGTGCTCAATTGCTGCTGTCTATACTCTTGTAAGCAGCAGTACATCTGCACTGGAACACATGTTGCCTCTGGTCCAGACATGCCTTTCATCCTCAGTATTGGACTCTAGAGAGGAGGTCTGTGAACAAGTTGTGCTCACTGGACTTGAATGATACGCTTAAAGTCAGCAGCTGAGGGCACATCTGGGGCTTTGCATGAAGAGGAAGAAGATCTGGGCCATTTTAACCCTCTAATGACTCTGATGATCACTCAGAAACTCTAGAAGTGACTCAGAGTCAAAGTCCTTGACCTAGTGAGAAGTGATCCTTTGGAGACCAAGTCTGGCCCACAAGTGTGAAGAGTCTGAGATGAGAGGCAGACAAACAATCTATAATGTTTTCCTGAAGCAATTAAGATGTTCCCCAAGGTAGAGTACTCCACTACAATCTTCAAGACTGCTATATTATGGCCCTTCATATGTTTCTAAAAACAACCGATGGACTCACATGCTATGCACACACTTACAAACACAAAAGCTCTTGAGACCAGACTGTACACATGGAAATTGTTTTTCTAGTCTGAAGCCCAATGGCCGACTGGATACAACACAGATTGTATAATAATGCATTTTAGGTAATGATGAATTTCAGAAAATTCACCCCCCCACACTTATTGAACAAGCATTATTCTTTCTGTTCGTAATATGATTTATTAGTCAAAAGAAAGGACCTTCTCAATCAAGACTGTATAGAAATATAAAAAAACAAATAAAATATATTTATATATCTGCCCAAGAAGTTCACTTTGAGAACTTCTGGAAACACACTGAAAGCCACAAAACTCAGATTTTGATGTTATCTGGCCTTTAAGGAACACTGTACAGTTTAAATCTCCACATAATATCATCTCAGCCTCATTCTTCCTCTTTTAATAAAACAATTGTGGTCAGTTCACTTTTATGTGTTTAGTCGGACGCAATTACTGCTCACTTCTGACGTGCACTTGGTTAAGGTTTCTGTGGTGCAATAAAGCTATTAGCCTTGAGGGTTGCCCACTACTCAATAAGACCACAGGGATATTGGACCTAATGATCTGTAACAGTCCTTAGGCTTTCCAAAAACATACCACAGCTTCGCAAACTGTGAAGATACAGTTATAGAAGATACAGTCTTAAATCTCCAGATACAGTAGAGGCAGGGGATCTTGCCTTGCCTTGTTTCTTGTTTTGGAACTCAAAGCATCACCGTGTGAAGTCAATTCCCCCAGTAAGGTGCTGATGTGAGGAGCACAGAATTTATCTATCCGTCCTTAAGTCTGAAATAAGTTCAAACACCTGCTTTCAGGTATGATGTGATCACCGGCTGTACAGTTGCAACATAATGTATTTTGCCTTTGCAGTTAAGTTGCCTCTAAACATTTATTTGTATTTAAACATAGAAAAATTACACACCTTAACATGAAACCTTTTCAGATATGGTGAAAGGTTTTAAGTGAATATTTCCTAATGCACAGAAACATGCTCAATTATTATGAAATTAGCTTTAGTAAAGTATCAGCTAGTGAAACACCCCATTTTGTTGCCTAATTCAGAAAGATTGCTGCACTGTTGACCTCCCAGGAAGACAAAGTCTTCTTGCTTTTGTCAGCTGGCTGTCAGGCTACCTCTTCCCCCTGAGGTAAAAGCAGAACTCCTCTTAAGTTGTGAAAGCGTTGAAAGGTGGTTGTACTAAATTTGAAGTTAAAGGACTTAAAGGATCTGGCAGGTGGACTGCCTGTTAAAGTGGGGTAGATAAGACGGGCAGAAGTGGATAATCTCTTCCACCTGTGTTAACTTTCCTACCTAGGAAGTACACAACCACACGCTCACAGAGAGTCATCCCAGGGGAAGCTTTAGACATCACCGGGGGCAAATAAACAAGCATTGTTTGTAAGATAAAGAAAACTCTTCTTGTTTATGAAAGCAAGCTCTTTCCCCGTAGCTGGAGGTGGTTTAACATGGGTGGTTTTACTTCAGACGTTTATCACTAGCCAGAAGACACACTCCAGTCGTCCAGGCTGAAACCTAATGCTTACTCAAGCCAGAGAGTCCGGAGAGATTTGCAACATAGCAGCTATTAATTTAAGCATGCCAGTTCAAACTGATGAAGCCTCGTGACAAAACCAGCACAACAGTCACAGTCAATGAGGTTAGATTTGCAGCCGAGCCTTTAAAGCACAAATCACCAGGTCTGTGGATCTCAAGTGCCCTGACTAAGCGCCCACTTTTCCCAGTTGTCCCTTCACAGAAAGAGTCCTATAGACAATTGTACAACTACATATATAATTAGATATGATTTACAGAACAACTTTGCCAGATGAGAGATTGCCAAGGGAGAGAAATAAGGTCAATATATTAGCCAAGCGTTGACTGATACCCAATGAATTATTGAGGACCAACACTGCTAGCAGAGTCACAGATCCCATACATTCATATTCTGTACAGCCACATGTGCAATTATAGAACAATCATTCAATTTTTATGGCAAAAGCGCAAGACAAATATCCCCAAATGGACTGAAAATAAACCATTAGAAATTCAGCAGCTTATGTTGTTGTTCTTAAGATTAACTTTCCCTTCTCTCTGTGAATTCCTGCTAAATGAATCTTAATAACCGCTGAATTTCACTACGACCCAAAGCAGTTCAAGAAAAGAGGGAAAACAAAGCAAGTCTAATTTTAGATGATTGTGATTAGTGTACAGCCCATATTACTGATGGGATACGTCAGAGATCTTGTTAGGAACATTGTTGAGCGTATACATATATGTGGTAACATGTAAACACAATTCACAAAATATAAATTCCATAGCAAATACTGGTGCTGTTTAACACAAGCTTGAACGTAAAAACGCAGAATCTCAAAACAGTGTCAAGTGATGTCATGTCTTCTAGAAGTCAATGAGCTAAGCAGCAGTACAGACATCATTTCTGTGAATTTATATAATCTCATGTCTTCTGTGCAGATCTATAACTTCTGAGGTAGGACTGGTACCTACCAATAAAGGGAACTTCTAAAAATGCTGACATACTGACACCTGCTTCCACTTTGTATGGCAATACAACTGTCTTTCAAATAATCTCCTTAAATACATTTTTGACTTTAAACTGCAAAATCTACTAGTCTCAGCCATTTTAACTCCTGGACATAAAGATGTTTGGATGTTGGTGCTTCAACACGACTCAGCTTTGAAAACAACTGATCACGTACATAAAATGGGTTAGTTAGGTTTAACATCTGTATATCAAAGCTAAGAGCAACAACCAGGAACAAGAAGTAATGTGATAAATCAACTTCCCTACTTTGAAAATAATGTCAGAACTTGACAGTTCTTACCAGAGTATCTGCTTCATCTTGGTCATAATCATAATAGTCGTCACTTGACTCCAAAGCAAGGTTTGCATAAAGCAATGCGAGACATAAACCAGAAATTCCAAGTAAGTGCATCTTAGAAGAAAACAAAACTCAGTTTAAAGTCCTCTTTGTCACGGCTTTCAACAGCCGGTTTTTACCAAACTCTGGCCTCCTGTTAAAAAAACGCGCATGTATACATCCAACATTTCAAGAAGATGTGGAGATGCTGGTCCATGGAATGCAGCGTTAAGTCTTCATTCCCTTGAGAAGCGACTCTTAACATCCAGTCCGTGCGGAGACAGATCAGTGTGGAAGTGAGCTGTGCGCTCATTGGCATGTTTTATGCAATTTCTCCAAGTGGATTCTTCTCCTCCCCCTGCCTGTTTTCCCAGCCTGCTTGTCCAATAGCTGCAATACACATTTAGGGACATCAGGAAACTCAAGGCACGCGCGCTTTCTCAGGTGTAGTTTTATCACCGCGCAATCGTTCATGTTTTGGACACACGGTGCGCCAAACTCGCTGTGCGCATTTTACGCGGGGACGCACGGACCAAATATCTCACGTGTTTCTGTGTGTAAGGTCATATGTAAAAGGTCAGTGATCACAGTTTTTTAACAAGTGTACAAAAACATATATGGCTTAAATGAATTAGATTGATTATTGTCTCAAAGCTGTATTTGTATTGTAGATACAACAAAAGGAGCAATTCAAAAAAAGTGTAAAAATGAGTATATTAAAAAACAAAAAGAACGTAACTAAAGAAAGAATTGAGGAAAAACCAATACAGATATCAAAATATGCCACTGGCACCTACCACTAAAAAACAGCTTGATATTATACAAAACGGTAGTTCAAGTGAGTTGATTTGGGGCTGTTTTAATTCTCCTCAAGGGCTCTTGTCTGTAGGGGTTCCTAGTCTTCAAGTTCACTTAGTGCTGTTTTCTAATGCTGTGGAACGCAAGTGCCACTTCAGTCTTTGTGTTTCATTCACCGATGTCAAATGATGCTTTAAATTTTGTGATCTCCTCAAAAAGTACTTTAAGAAGCAATGCTATTCAAAGCATTCAGACTTTAATGGTCTGTTTTGAAGAGGCTTAAAGCCTAAGGATCGGTGAATGATAGCCTAATTATCTGTGGCACTATTGAATTCCTGAGTATGAAAAGATATTTACATATTAACACATTTAAATTACATCTCAACTGAGTTCTGTTGCAGGGTAGTAGAGAGGTGGCATGTTTGCTATTAAATGAAAATGTATAGAGATGGTATTTATTGTTAATATACATATAAGGAGATAGTATCTTAATTTACTTACTCTGGGTAACTTGCATTGCATTGCATTGATCAGGTTTTTATAATATAACAATTTTAAGCCAACATCAGTCATACACTTGGCAGTGGCCACTAGTATTGCCTGCTTTTTTGGCCTTCTCTTTGGATATGAACAGTGTCTCATTCTGCTCGTCTGAATGCTTGACTGGACTGAAAAGTCAAAGTTCAGACTGGTTTTATAAGGATTAACAAAGGTCAGCTCTGCTTTGACATTACTGAACACATTACTTCATCAGAGAATATTTAACGTTCTCAGCCAAAAGTCTGGAGCTGCTTTAAACGTTTAGCCCTAACCGACAGCATCTCATGTAGAAATCATGTTTGGGACTGTGATCATTTCATTTAGTTCTTCCATGCTTGTGTTTTATATGATTATTGACATGCTTTTAACTTTCACTGCTTGTTTTTCAAAGTTTTTTCAAATTAAGCAGCTTTATATGGGATTTACAAAATAAAAGTGGTCAGTTCTGTCTTATACGAGTTGAAAGACAATCTAAGGGTTGTCCTACACTATTTTCCAGTTTTTAAAGATAATTAAAGATAATGTATCATAACTGTATTTAAATTATCTTTGGTATTCATCGCCATATTTTATAGTTCCTTCGAGAGGCACATGGACAATATAAATTCTTATGAGCTCATTAAAGTGCCATTATAGTATAGAATCCAAAGCCAGTGCATCATAAAGATTTTATAAGGTAGCTGAGATCTCATGTCTTATTTGTATTTATTGTCACAGTTAAAAATACGCAACCATTTAAATATCCAAACTTTGTTTCATCTGCACATTTTTTTCACTTTCTCTTTATGTATTTCCATAAACACCAGCAAGAGATAAATCTATCCCTCAATTCTTCTAGATTTTCCAAAGAATTGTCTGTATCCCACCCAAAACAGATCTGTGGACTTCTTTGTAAGCCACCAACCACAGTACGAGAGCTTACAGAGTCACTTTGTGGGCCGATAAAGGTGACACCACCACAAGAATTTACGAGGGTCCTTGTGGCACAGTGACCCAGCACTGTATAGCACTTTAGCTTGTCTGCTAGTGTGTACACAGTTTGTTCCCACACATTGAGCATTACTCCTACTGGAAGTGGAAAACAATAGCTGTGGGAGTCCAGTGACTGGACCACTTCTTTTTGGAAATGCTTGTTCATGATAGAATTGTGGGTGTCCCTTACAATTCAAACATTGTCTGTATTAGGCAGAGCAAATGTGAATAAGAGGGCAGGGATATCATTCTCCAGCACTCTCATTTGGTTTGTTTGTGTATAATTTATTACACACGTGACAGAATGTTTTGGCATCGAAGGCTTAGTTTGGGGAACCTCCTTTTGTTGTTTGTGTTTATTGTTTACAATGATCCCGTTTTTTATTGAATTGAATTAATAGATATTTATTTGAGATGTTGTTTCCACTTTCTAATGTTTCCTAAACTGACCCTATAGAATTTAACAGCAAGCAGAGGGCCTGTGTTTCAGGGCTTAAGAGAGGAAACGTGTTAGGACTGAGATAAGGAGTCATTTTAAAGCTTCTTTGTTTCACAGTTGACAGCTGACACAATTAATTAACTGACACATAAGGAACACAGGCAAAGGCTCACTGAGAACGTTTGTGTGGTTTTGTGTGTGTTTATGATAATTTGGTGAGAATTGTCCGTGATAGTTTTGTCAGCATTCATTTGCTGGGTTTTTATGCATGCCTTGGAAAAGATTGTCTAATTAAACACATACCCGTAACAGGAGAAACATTAGCCTTGGGAGAAAAAGCTTTCTTCCCCCAAAAGTATAAAAATATGTTTTATACAAAACATTTTTATCTGCTTTATGTTTAATAAATATATTGTATTGTAGATGATCTCATATTGAGTAAAGCGCTGTACCCATCACCCTATACAGTCAAATATTTTGACAGTCCTACAGTCCAGCTTTCAACAAACAGACTTTAATTTCAATGTGATTGAAAATAGAGAAGATTAGAAAATAGAGAGATTTTTGTATTGGAATAAGTTTTCTGTGTTATGTAGCAATAAACCACTGCTTGTCTTCTGACTAGCATGCTGGGAAATGGTTAATAAGCGGACGACACTTCATAAAAAGTGTCAGAACCATTTGTTTTTCAGCACAGAATCCAGAAGCATTTGACCCACGGATCATTCAGATATTTGCCCAGCAAATTACCCTCACTTTAAAGTGATCTTTAAAACATTAAAACATTCCTGCTCACACACACACATTTCAGCACCCAAAACTCACTCAAGAGTGGGAGGATGGGGAGGGGGAAGAGAGAGAGAAAGAGTGAGAGACCTTCCACCTCTGTCCTCCTTGTATTCGTATGGAAATTAGTCTTCTTGAGAAGTTTACGTTAAACTCAGAATGAGGATTAACACGGCTCCCGCTTCACTAAACACAGCAATTACTGAGCACACAGCTACACCGCTGCCTATATAAGTATTGTCTGTACTGTGTTAGCAAATAGCAAAGGCACAAACAACTTGTATTACCTGGGACACAGCAAATCATTTTAGTACTTCATGATTTAAAATTGTATTAGTAGCTTAAATGTTAAGACTAAATGGTTCAGAAATACTTGTAGTAATTGTAGTTAATTAATGATAACAAATGGAAGCTTTAAAAGCATTACTACTTTGTGCTAAGCAACAAAACCTAAAAAACGTAGCATCTCAAAGGAAGGCATTATGTTTGTCTTATCTTTCATATACCATCACCCACATATATCACATTTGTGTGAAGCAATGATGCCTTTCACAGAAGATAATCTGGGATCTGATCACATAGATTTGTCCAAACTGGTCCTTTAAGCTTCAGTGCTCATATACGTGCTCATATACAGTGAGCCGTTTCTCTCCGTTTGCGTTTGCTCTTTTACTTTTTGTACTGTGTAAAGTCTTTAAAATCAATTTGACCTTTTGTAGCCAACATAGTATATGTAATAATCACAAAACTGTAAGAATATTCTGTAGTGGTATAAAACATATATATTCCTTTTCATTTTCTATTAATTATAACAGTATCTAATGTAATTTTATGGATTTATTTGAAATACTGAAAATTTTCTTTCAACATTTTAACATTCTTAATCATTGTCAAGATAATGTACAAAGACTGGCACAAGGTGACAGGGAAAACAAAGACTCATTTGAAATATTAAAGAGATCTCATCTATGGTTTTTCCTTCCTTTGGGAATATATTTTTTCACAGAATCGCCTTTCAGCGAAATGAAACACATCACTTGACATTAAAGTTGTGTAACCGCAGTGTAGAAATATGAGGGAATATTGTATGAAATCAAATACAGTCCTGCCAAGAACATGATCTGAAGGGCAGAGAAAGGTTTACAGGACAGAAAAGCCAGAAAAAACGATGACAGGATAGATGATTTTGGCACCAAGTTTCCTGTCAGCTAAGCACAAACTTTCAAACTGTATCATACTTTACAATTCACTGGAACACAATCTCAGCTGTATCAGTTTGGCATTAGATCTTATGAGATACAGTCTGACAGACATTTTCCTGGAGGATATATTGAAATGAACACTAATAATCCACAGCTCACCCAGTACGGCTAAAATACAGCATCCTTAACCCAAATGTGTTATGAAGACTCAGGTGTTGTACAAAATTAGTTTTGTTTGGTAAGCATGTCTAGATATGTCTTATACTGTCATATGTGTACATACGATAATGCACCGCATGTTAATATAATATTGTGATAACGTTGACAAGGACAAGGGTGTATGGACAACCTACAGTCTATGTTGTGGGGGTGTCAGCGTCTCATTTGCAGTACTAAGACTGCATGTACTGGATGTTATCATATTGGAGCACATGCCAGTCAAACAACAAACCAACTGTTGCTCCTCAAAAGACTGAGGCCAGATCACTTGTGAATTAGGAAAACGACCCGTCCAGACTAGCAGACAAGAGAGAGAAAGGGAGAGACAGAGGAGGTATGTTTCCCATGAACGTTTGCCAGGTTCTGACGGACTAATCCATTGGGAGAAACAAACCCAGTGTGTTTTGGGGTCTTTGGTTAAGTAATGAGGAATTCTTGCCTCAGTCTCTTATAGGAGAAAATAGGCATTATTTTCTTTTCCTAAGGACTGGACGGAAACTGATGTCTCAACCTGCTTAGTTATCTGAGAGGTGATTTTTTCAGACATTTAAGAGCTTATTTAGTTTACAGGATCACAGATAAGGCTTTGTCAAACAACAGGTCTTTGATGGGTGCATGATAAGTAACAGCCAAATTCAGGCGTGAAGATCTGGATGTTAGCCACATAAAGACTAAACGTTCTGGCTCTGATACTCAAAGATGTGAGACATACGGCCTTGTCCCTTTTCTCAACTATTCTTAACCATTTACTGATGTGTGTCTCATATTTTGTTTTTACTGTATTTAATATAAATTATATTTTATTCTATTCTGTATCAACTTAACAATTTTAATAAAAGTTTTAAAAAGAAATAATTAAGGATTTTTTTGAATATATTAGCATGTCATTGCTTTAATGATTAGCATGTACTGCAAGTAACACTGGCTTCACAAGTTTGTGCAAAACCTCATGATTCATGTTACCTCAGAATGATTTGAGAATGTTCTAAAAAGCATCTTGTGTTCTTCACTTCAAAGACAGTATACATGAGATCACATGATCAGTGTCTCAAATTTACTAAATCTTTAATATTTTTTAATTCACATTGGAAATTTTACTTACTAGAAGACTCTACTGTATATGTGGTCTTCAATAACAACTTTGCAGTATTGTAATGCAGTAAAATATGTCTACATGCATCATCATATTGATTCTTTGGTCAATTATCAATTATCTGTAATATTACTTAACAATCTGATGCTGATAAGCCATTTATTATCAACTAATACAACAATCTTTTCAGATATGTGTGGGTAAATAATAATCACAAATCCATGATATCACTTTAGTACAGTGATGTCATATGGGTACTCAGTTTGTGTTTAGGGATTGTGTTGTGCTGATAGATCCATCATTTCATAACAGGTCTGACCCCTTAATGAAATTAATGAAATTCAAAGTTTCTAATCCCTCGAGTGTATACAAAGACGTGCTAGAGTCAAAGTAAATTAGTACTTGTCAAAACAGTCACAGTCATTCAACATTACTGCAATAAAACTCAAACGATAACATGACCTCAAACAACCAACATTATTTTTTGTTGAGAGATATAGGGCATCAAAACAGCATGTGAACTTTGCGAACTTATTTTTGAGATTGTGTATGTGTGTGTGTGTGTGTGTGTGTGTACATACATGAAATAGGATAATCCAGGTTTAGGCCCAGAATCTGTTGCGTAATGAGACACAGTTATGTAGACATTCAGTGCTGAGCTCTTATTAGTATTCCACTCTAATGAAATCATCCATGCGGACTGTTTGTATTTACTGTGCAGGAAACCATATGCTGTGCTGTTCATGCTTGTCTGTTCAGCAACTGCAGGATTAATGTTATTATACAGAAGGTCTACATGAGTGACAGTGAGTTTACATTAAACATATGACTAACTCATGGTTATGATGTACTGGGATCAGTAGAGCACAGGTTTCATGTGAAATAAATGTGATTTATAACAGAAACTTTATTTTGTTATAGCTCATCACACCTAGTGGCTATTGTGAATTTAATAGGTACATTACCCTCAAAGGATAGGCTGAAATGAAAAAATCAATAATGTAACATCTTTCATACATGAAAATGGCTGCCATGCAGAGATTCTGTGCATTACAAAAACAGGTTTGGTTTGGGTTATGTGCAAATGTTCGCAAAGGCTACACTGATTTCATCCTTAATAGCAATAATTTAAAGGTGCAGTAAAGAAATCATATACTATAAATGCTATTTATATTTGCCCCCAAAACACAATGTAACACATGCAATGACTAGCAGCTGCTTGTGGCTAGGAAAGTGTTATGGTGTTGTGGGGATGGGCCCGTTTTATTCCTGTTTGCACAGATAGGACCAGTTTACAGCTAACAAATATATAAAATATATAAAGTTGCAAACCTTCAACAGAGGTCCTGCATGTGTGCAGTATGTTTTTATAGGAACCTTCTCTGAACAACAGTGTTTAATAATAATCTGCTGTGGTTATTTAGGGGAGATGAGTGATTTATCATCAACCACTGATGACAGCTTGGAGCTACGCTGTGTAAAAGCTTTTCAGATATGATTTCTGTCAAAGCCTGAGTTTAATGGGAGGCTGCAGAGTGGAAACTGTAGGCCAGCAGATACAGCCAGCTTCAATATTCACAGTAGCTTCTCAGTCTGTTCCTCAAGTCTGGTTTCATCTGAGTCAATCATCAGTGCATATTTTCATCAGGGTTCAGCTGTAAATCCTTTAAATACACATTCAACGTTATGTCTAATAGAAAAATCATTGGTGTTTGGGCATTTTTAACGTAAACTGGTTAATGTAAACTTTAACAGATCAAGAAGTGTTTGAAAACCATTGCATAATTGTTTATTTCATTATTAACTAACTGTGCAGTTCTGTTTCCATCTCCCAGCATGTATAAAAACATGTATATACAATTAAGGTTTGTATGTAAAGTAAACCTCTTTTTTTGTTTTTGATTTTAACATAACAATTAGTCTGGTTAAAATAGTCTAGTTAACCCCTGCTGGTTGAGGTCATAACTGCAAAAAACATCTTTCTCCACTGTTAATGCGATTGGCTCAAAAGAAAGAGTGTAAACTGGCTGTAAAACTGAGCTCCCATGAGCAAAGACGCATATTTCAAGTAATGTAGCTACAAAACCTGGACCCCCTGATTGTATTTTCCTCTGGGTCTCTTACATCAGTAATGTTTGATTTGTTGTGGGCCCTTCTGCACCTTTGGCCTCCAGGATAATTTTTGCCTTTCACCTCTGTAGCGACACCCTGCTTCCAGCTCCCATTAAGATGAATGGAAATGCTAAAGGCTAAATTTCACCCAATATAGACCTCCCTGCCTTTCTCCTCAATCAATCTGTGCAATAAGTCACATGACAACATTGAGTTTCTTGATTCTGTCTTGAAATTTGAAATCTATATGTAATTGGTTTGATTCTTTTATAAGATCTCAGATAATTGATATTCCTTCATATTTATTCATGACAAACGCAGAGATTTCAAATATCAAGACTTTGTCAGCAAGGTGTCACACCAATGAACCAATTTAAATGTTGGTGGTTTGGTGACGGTGTTGTGAGGTTCCTGAATCCAAACCACAGGAATCGGTCACAAAAAAAATCTGTATTTTGCTTCATTTAACTTTCATCTGCAAAAATTGTTCAGTTTGTTGGTACACTGGACATAGTGGTGATGTCTATATTTCTCTCATCACTGTTTAATCACACCTGCTACTTTGACCCTTGAGCATTACAGTCAAACAGCTCCATCCATCACTGGTGAGCTGTTTCCACAGCCATTGAAAAACTACAGTCTTACACACCTTGATTAAACATACGTAATTTCAGACGTCTCCACGTGCACAAAGCCACACTGTTCTCTGTGGTGCACTGCAGTGCTTATAATCAGGGCCACAGCTAATAGGGTCAAAGGTGAGAGTAATTCTAGGGCCCCTCGGGTCCAGGAGGGGCCGGTACAGTTCCAGCATAGTACATCACTGTAATTTACACAAACCTGAACTTGAGACTCTCTAAAAAGTGTCTAAAAGTGACAACAAGATAAGGGGCCCATGTGATATAGTCATTGAGTTCCTATGTATATAATAAGTGGTTAAATTCTATATAAATTAAACTGAAACATTGTGATGCATTATGCATTTATAGCCAATTGGTCAACTGTATATACGTTCTAGACAGATTATATTATTTGTCCTGTTTCTATGTTTAATAGCTGTGATATCTTCATGTTATTTACAACCAATATAATGTTTTTAATGTTATTTGCTCACTTTTATTGCTGTTGTTTCTTTTGACTGATGTGTGTATGATGTTTGAAAGCTGAGACACATCGTTAGGATATAACAGTCCATGATGTCTCCCCCTTGTGGAGCTCTGTGGCACGCAACAAACTCCAGTGTAGTCAGTCAAAACTCTCTCATATTTATTTTGTATTAATATGTTTCTCTTTTTTTGAGTGGTGTTTACTACACGCGTGTGGGCTACAGAGCTCACAGTGCTATGAAGAGTATATGTGTGTTTACACCTCAAAAATATTTAAACTTACAATTTTATAGCCCCTGATGATACATGTAAGTAAATATCAGCTTTAACACCATTTTTGTTTTGGCCCGAAAGTTGTTTTTGTGTTAGTTTTAAAAATAGTTTTGCATGATACATTTTAAGGATTATGAAATGTACAAAAAATAACTTTATAATGATAATTTCATTTTAGGGAAAATAATAAAAAAATAAGGTTATCCTAAAATGCATGTTTACGTTGACAATTTCTGGCATACATTATTATTAAATCTTAGGCCCATGATAAGTCGGAACATAATGCAATTTTGTCAAATTTTGGCTGTTCATTGCTGCGCAGAATTTTGACCAACAGCCCATCTCTCAGCATCTTCAGATGTGTAACCCATAGCAGTGCTCTCCATGGCAACAGGAGTTCAATGTACCCGTTTCACCTCTCTGTTATAACACAAGCCAGACCCCCAGCAGAGAACTTACACTCTTATCATTACATTTTTCCATGAAGTACAAATCAATCAAGTCTGTGGAATCTGTCCAGTAAAAAAAACAACAGCGCTCCGGCTCAAATCACAGCTCCTACAGGAAGCAGTTTGTAATAGAGGACATGTTTTAAAGTTTATTTACATGCCTTTAATAGAGTACAAGGTCGGCTTTGTCTTTTTTCAAATACAGAACTAACAAACAGTTTTTACCTTCTAACTCAAATCAGAGTTTAATGAAAGCATTGTTGCTACTCAAGGTCAACAAACCCAACAAACAAATTAGTTTCCAACCCTAAATGCCAAGGACTTTTAAATGATGACCGGATTTCCTTAAGACCCCATACAGAGTTATTTGTGTGTTTTCTGTTGTGTCTGAAACACTCAGCGCTGCTGCCCATACTGAAGTTTTTAAATCTCAAAGGAATAAATCACAGAGTTAAATGCAGGTTAATAAAATAGAGGTATGTGGTGATGTTTGCCATGCTGTATCAACAAAAACATGTTAAAGTCATTTTTAATGAGACTCAGACTGTATATATGGCTATGGAGTTTGAATAAGTTACCTCAAATTCATACCAACAGTCAATCTGACCAGGTGCCTTGATGCAGTGTAGGCCTGCTGTATGCAGTACATCTCAGTAAACCTTATGGCCCAAAACTAAACCTTAGACCTCTGATTCTATGCAGTCCTGCTATGTTTTTGGACTTGGGTACAGACTGCTAGAGAACTTCAGGAATGCTGTTTCTCACCAGTCTTTTGGAGAGCTTCCTCAAAGACCCTTCAGGGAGTCACGTTGCTCTCATGACCGACTGTTATTTCACTCTTTGGACTTGTTTGTTCCTCAAAAAATATGTCAGTTGTTTGGCTACAGCATCCTGCTTCTCTGTTTAGTTTTCTCAGTCGTAAAAGTTGAAACCTCTCTCTGCATGTTTAAAATGCTCAATAGACCTTTAAGCAATGTAGCAGTTACTGGGTCGATGACAGTTTTACCTGTGTTTAAATTCTGTAACTGATGGGATTTGAAATGTTTATGTTTAAAGGGATAGTCCACCAAAAATTGCAAAAATGAAAATTATATTATTATTTACTCGCCCTCATAATGTTTCAGATTACAAAATATGACAGATTAGGATGTTGGGCATATTTTTAAGGACTGACAGCATCTAGTCATGCAGTTTTGGAACAACATGAGGTTCAACAAGTTTGGAACAACAAGAAGTTCAAAATGGTCTTTTGTGGGTGAAGAAACTCTTTAACATTATTTGTTAAGTCACATGGGCCATCTGTTTTCATATCCAGATGCACTAAACATCTTGATTTGTGGCATGTTTAGTCTAGATAATGCAGTCAAAATGGAGACAACAGTGTTTACAGTGAAATTTAATACCACTGTGTATAATTGAAAACTTGCTGAGGAAAAGTCTGTGTGTGTAAATGACCTGCAATATCAGGCCGGTATCACATAGTTTGCAAATTGATTCGATCCAGCAGAGAAATTCAGCACAGCTGCTAATGAAACGCAGCGTGATGAACATGTTGTGAGTTCTGCTCTGTTTTTGAGTTTGGAGTATGAATTGGAAGATGGGTGAATGTGACGATGTCGGTATCTCGCGTGGAGGCCGGTCACGAGTCACTGGTGCCTGTGCGGTTACTACTGAGGTCAAATGTCAGACATTGTGTCATACATAATGATGCAGAACATGATAAATAGTAACTTTTACTTCCAACTAAATTGTAATTACCCGTGACCAACGGCTGTTAGATACATCTGTACTCCAGCAGTTTGTGGACTGGAAAACGATGACTTTCCGTTTGTCACATGCATGTAATCAATGGGGTCCCATCCGGGCCCCTGTACATTTTGTTTTTGGGGCATCAGTATATGGAGATTTATTTTTGGATCCTTATCTCTAGAATTAAACTGCAATCGTTTGCCTAATGAGCTCTAATAGTTACATTGTCTGTCATTGTTTTAAAATCTTTCTCTGGGGTTGTTTAAATGGCCTGTTTCTCTACCATGATATTGTGTTTCACATGTTTTCTTAAGTACCAATAAGAAAACGCTGTTCCATCCAATAATTATCAAGGAATTGTTCATAGTTAGAACACAGGCTTTCTTAGGACCACTGTTAATGGATGGATATTTGCTCACACACGTTAATAAATGAACTGCTATCCAGCTACTTAAACATAATGACATTTCCCATACACTCTCTCCTGCACTGCAATGCCAACAAAAACTTGCCTGTTTACACTGACAGCTGCTAAATTTAAGTTGCCTTGACAGTTGGAATTGGTTTGACTTTAAGATTAATAGGAACATTTTACAATCAATTAAATTATATAGTTGCATGTAGGTACATATAGGTTCATGTTATCTTTAATTCTGCAATTTATAATCTAATGTTTTGTTTTGAAATTTATATGCATAAAAGAATTTCTATGCTAGTTGATATACGTGTTTGTCACTGTTTTGCTACTCAAAGTGATAAAGGTTCTAGGGTCCACAGGTGCAGGGGGCACGCAACAATTTCTACATTTATTTTTTAAAGGTAGTTTAAAGCAATACACAATCAGGGGTCTCATAATTCCTGGCTTCAGTCCTGACATTAAGACATTGTGAGCTGGGGGAGTGAAGCTGAGTTCCTCTGGGAAAACTCCTGCAGGAATTTCTCAAGTCACAGAAGCACTTCCTGGACAGTGTCAGGAGAGCTTAAAACATCTAATTCTGCTCATTTTTATCCTTGATGAAGGCCAGCGTTTGCCTTTCGCCCTCTCTGACTAATCTGAAGTGTGTGGGCAGCCCCTGTCAACTCATATCAAATGGCATTTAAATAAAGGGCACAAGACAATACTGTCTGTCTTTCTGCTTTTACAAGCCACAATATTCCCAGAAGCAAATTTTGCTTTATTGTAGCTCAGAAGACCTGATTCAGATTTCATTTTTCTCATTTAACATTTTCAACTACTTAGCAGAAAATATTTTAAGAGGATAGTGCTGTGAAATGCATGTATATTGTAGCTACAATAATGCAGATTTTCTGCTAAAACTCTTGATCTCCTCTGATATGTTTATTGGAGACATTTGTGAGATTTCAGGACAAACATCTGAGATATAGGAGCAAATGTTTCTATTTGTTTGAAATATTTGAGATAAAAATAAGGTTTCTTTTGTGATTTCGTTGAGCTAAATACATAACATGCCTCAAATTACCTCACGTTAGAAAGCCGTTTCACTGATTCTGTCTGAGGACTCAACCCATCTCAACAGTAGATGGAACAGAACTCTCAGGTCCCTGTAAGATTGATGTGGATGGAAAACAGGACATGGAGACCTCCCTGAAAGATAACAGCCACTAATTTGCCAGGTGATGAATGAATCGTCTGCTAATCCTGAACATAGCCAGATAATACAGCTGTACTGCATAGCATTAATCAGACCCTGTCATTTATAGATACACACCAGACTCAAGTAAATAAATAAGGTTGTAGCTATTTCATCTACTGAAGACATCAGTGATGTGGTTTGAATGTGATTCAGGGGTTTGGGCACACAGGTTTTGACAGCTTTTCATAACTGTCAAATAATGTAGGCAAAACCTGACAGTCACCTCAGGAAAATAACAGCTGATATAGATTTTGTGGAAGTCATTGCGTTTACAAGAACATAATAACATCTTGTGTCACTGCAGTCAAGTAGCAAAGAATTTTATAAAGGTGCTTCCAATTAAAATGTTTATAAGTTTCACAATTCATACGTTTTTTGCAATACGATTCTTTAGAAGCATTTGCAGAATGTGGTTAAATTAAGGTTACATTTCTGTTCTTTTTATATGACTTAGTAAATAGTTTAGTGTTTGGAAAAATCAGCAATTAACTGGCTGAAAATTAGATTTAAAAGGGGAAAATCCTATTTAACTTAACTAAAGATGTTTTCCTGTCTGTTGTAAACAGCCAATTCTGTTTATTAGATTTCAATATTGTCAACATTGAACTTTAAAAACAAGCTAATTTAGGTCAACAAGTTTTTGCTAACATGACAGAAATCTTAAGCTCTGCCCATGCAGATAAAAGGGGTAAAATATGAAGTCATTAAGGTCCAGAAACAATGTAGAATCTAGAATGGGAAAAGTGGCAAGAGTTCTGAATGTGGTAGTAACAGATTAGTGGTCTTACAAAGCCATACTCTGAAGCATTGAAATATGCTGTAGAGAAAGATGCATGCTTAGGTCAGAAGTGTTCAGATATGCTGTAGAGAAGGATGCATGCTTAGGTCAGAAGTGTTCAGATATGCTGTAGAGAAGGAAGCATGCTTAGGTCAGAAGTGTTCAGATATGCTGTAGAGAAGGAAGCATGCTTAGGTCAGAAGTGTTCAGATATGCTGTACAGAAGGAAGCATGCTTAGGTCAGAAGTGTTCAGATATGCTGTAGAGAAGGATGCATGCTTAGGTCAGAAGTGTTCAGATATGCTGTAGAGAAGGATGCATGCTTAGGTCAGAAGTGTTCAGATATGCTGTAGAGAAGGATGCATGCTTAGGTCAGAAGTGTTCATATATGCTGTAGAGAAGGATGCATGCTTAGGTCAGAAGTGTTCAGATATGCTGTAGAGAAGGATGCATGCTTGGGTCAGAAGTCATTTATTTGTTTATAGACGTCTAAAATTTAAATTATGCTGCCATCTACTGGTGCAAGACCATTGAAACACGTTTATGTTATGTTACAGTCATTGTTGTAAAACTATAATTAGAATAGAATGTACACTTGTACTGTTAACAAACTTGAGAGACTAGGTTACATTATTGAGTGTTGCGAGAAAAGGGTCAATTCATTTTAATTCATTGTTTGTTTGTTTATTTATTTATAATTATTATTTCTCAGTTTAAGCACAACTCATTCACAGACACATTCACTGCTTTAACTTTTGCCAATATTACTAAGCAATAAACAAGCAAATGGAATTATTTTCTTTAAATCATAATAATATTTATCTGCTGACAAATCAGAAACAGTCTGCAACCAGAATCTTTTAATACATTACTGCATATTTTTTAAAACATTCATAACTTCATAATTATCTCATATATTTTATGGCCGTGATTAAATCTTACATGGAAGATAGCAAGTTTAACTTGTGGTTACTGTTAACTAGTGGTTACTATAGTAACACACAAATGGTCATAGCATAAGGAAGAAAGAAAGAACAGGTTTTCTCATGTTTTCTTTACTTATGCATCATTTGCTTGATAATTTCTGCAGTAAGTGTAATAATTGCTTATTAGACGCTTCCACTAATCAGGGCCTAATGGACACAAGGACACTTTGCCAGCAACTTCAGGAGAGAGACATTGAGTTTAATTAAACTCAGAAACCTTCCATTTGATTTGGGAAGGTTTATTTGCACAGCAGGACACTGAAGGCAATGCACAGTGTTTAGTTCATTCAATTTGCTTTATAGAGTCAAAACTTTTTTGGGCAAGTGCAAGGAGTTGTTGTTCTGTTGTTAGTACTTATAAAATGGCACACATGGGCATTTATATAATGGCAAACATTGCACAATGACTATATGAGTGTAAAATGAAATTTTGTCATAATTTATTCACCCTCATGTTGTTCCAAACATTGAACATATTTATTATTTTTTTGAAACACAAAAGCAAGTTTAAGCAGAATATTATAAGATACTAACAGTCTGTAATTTACTGTAAATGTGCTGTATTTTACGATCTTCCATGAAAGACAAAGATTTATGTAGTTTTTGGAAAGCAAATTATGAGAATTATTGCTTTAACATACAGTACAGAGCATTTATAAAATTGAGATGACCAATATAACAAAAAATGTATAATTCATTTTTGCCTCTGTAGGTAAAATGTGACAATATATGAGATACAACTAAAGAACAAGTAAAATAATTTCAGGTCCACAGGTTGCTGTATAGTTAAAAACAATTTCTTTATATTCTTTATATACCCAACAAACAGAACAGGCCTGTTTTGATTTATAGCTTTTACTCAGAGTCTTATGTGCAATATATCCGGAACTAATGCAGGGATGACACTGAATAAACACATTTGTTCTTTCATTATTTTTTATTAGTTTGCATCACCCCAGATTCGTCTTACAGCCGATGGTTCCACAGCAGTTGTATGAATTATAGTCAGTGATGTTTTCCTAAGATAAATGCTCATCTCGGTGGGCGGCAACCCAGCAATCGTGACGGACAGGACCGCCCCCATGCCAGGGTAGCAGGAGGAGAGCTGATCTCCCTCCTGCTCACTTTCAGAACCGGGCTTTGGATCGACACCAGAGTAAAGCCTCGGCTGGCTTATGTTACTGTTTTGCTGGGGTTAAAGATTTGTCCAATAACTCATTGGCACATGGTTCATGGTGTCTGATCAGTGATATTCTGCGCCCAGTCATAAACAAGGATTATTTAGTTTTCCTGTCTTATATAATCATAAGCATTACAGCTTTTGTGTCTCATCTAGATCTTAAAATGGATTTTTTGTTGGAAAAACGAGCTTTATACTGAATGAAACAATTTCATCAGCAAATGCGAAGGCAGCAACACGCACCAGTAAATGCTTATTGTTTTTTTCTATTACCGCATATTGTTACCTTGCTGAAGTTATTGTCATTGTGATGTTCTGTCATTCTTACTTACTGCAGCTTAGAGTAATCAAATTCCACATACAGCAACTGACAAATGGAACCTGATTTCACCCATAAAAGCCATTTTCAGTTTACTGAACCGATTGTTTATGAATAAAAGGCGAAAAGTACTTATCTGCAAAACCCACTAACAATTGTTTGCCGGCCAGTTGGCATTAGGAGAAGCTGTGATGGGAGTTAGTAAATGTGCCTCTTGTGCAGTAAATTGTGTATCATTTAGGATTAGATAATTTTCACATATTTGACTTCTTGACCGCGGTGAAGTTTTGCAGTAACAGTTTCTCTTGTTCTGCATTTTCACTCACTGACTCATGTTTTAAATCAATGTCTGACTAGATGTTTGTTAAAGCAATAGCTTAACAGAATTGCTTTAATAAAATGCTTATTAAAATAAACACAGGGAAACAAATGTGTAATAAAATTAATATAAATATTCTCCTGCCAACAGTACTGGCGCAGTAATGCTGATGTAATGTCCCAAGTATGTTTTCAGAGTGGGTTTATTTGCAAGGACAGCTTAACCAATCATAATCAAGAACTGGAACTATCGATTTTAATTATATTTTTGTTTGTTTTTGCACTGTTTGTAATTGATATAAGTACATGTGTTTATGGACATATTTAAGAGTTTTATTTTCCTTGTCATCATTTTTAACGCCAGTCTATATTGTTTATTTCTAACATACATTGGCAAAACACATGCTATGTATAACAGAGCATATTTATTAAGCTGCCTCAATGTTTGTTCTTTTAATTTTCTCCCCTCACTGTGATTGATCCCGGCTCTCCGCAACATGTTGGGATTCTACATGCATGACGGATCAATCCGGTCACGCCTGTCAGTTTGCAGCTTAACAAAATCATGAAACCTTTCACCGAAGATGAAGGCGGATTGAATATTCACTCGGAATCGACGCCTTTTCCTCTTATTGCTAGGAAATTCCCGCACGGAAACCGGAACGGCCTGACAGGAACACACGTTCTACCCTTTGAGCAGCCTCCCCGTGTCATGTCAGTCAAGCCGTGAGAGTTCAGAAGGGGAACACAGCCTGATCAGGCCTGTTTTACAAGTCTTATGGCACCGCCGGCGGATATGCACCATTCTCTGCTCCCGCCGTGTCCAGCAGGCCGGAGCGATGCTGGAGAGAGCCGTCTATTGGCTCTGTCTTCGCTGTACAGCCATTTAACAAACAGGCCCAGAGACCTGTAAGATGTCTTGGTGTTTTAAAGTGCTTCTCCAAGTTTCACTACTGGAGGCTGTAGATAAATTATTGAGGAAATAATTCACTGCAAATTTAATGGGCTGCCATTTAAAATTATTCACAATGATTACTGACACAGCCTGTTTGTTTTGCAGACGGTGCACAAAAGAAACCAGGCAGAAAGTTAAATTATAAGGCAAAGCATGACCCTTACAATACAACTTTCAATGAAACCATTATTTTTAAAATTATTCATGTGTGTTGGACTTGAAGCAGTGCTGCACAGACCAATCTGTGCATGACATCAAAGTAGCTCAACAGTGATCAGAAAGCATATGGACCCGTATGCTAGGAGCCGTTCTAGCAGAACTTTAATGTAGGTTGAGTTACTGCAGCGAAAGCGATTCTGGTATCCTCAGAAAACTGATGTGACCTCAGATCAAGTCCATGAGATGCAGTGTGCAGGTGAATCTATAAACATCATACGTGTTCTCTGTAATACAGTTTTGCTGACACATTAAATGTCACTCCATTATGGGATAGATCACTGGGTGTGAAATGAGGTAAATAAACAGAGTTGGGCTGTGGACAAAGGGTGACCACAGACACAGGTTTACAGGCTTCTCATAAATCCACCACATGCTCCGGTGTATGGAGAACAGTCTGGTGTAATATGTATTATTCATAAGTGTGTCAGGTTTGAGTTCACTTTTCCTTATGATCTGTTGGAGTTTCTTATGTTCCCTGTTCATTTATCAGTTTTGCACCTCCCTCATTAATTTACATACTCCATTTATTATGCAGACAGAGTGTCATACAATTAAATGTGTGGAAAAATGTGAAAATGACACCATGTAAATGTTGATTGTATGTACTGTGATGTTAGGGCTGGCGGGTTGACATCTTGATCTTACCTTTTTACAATGAAAATTTTTGTCTTTGCTTCAGAGAAAATACTGGTAAATTTGCCTTCTAAATATTTTTGGATAGAACAGCTATTGCTTCAAAGAACATTTAAAATATCCAGTTGAGAAACACGCAGTCTAACACAAGAAGACACAAAGAACACTTTTTATATTTGTAAATGGACACATAAATGTCACGGTATGAAAAAGAGTGTAAAATGGGCACAAAATGTGTGTTCTCACAGCTTCAGAGAAATATAACACACTATAACATACTAACATACTACATTTTACACTGTGAAACTGAGGCAAATTATGCAAGTATTTCACATTTTGCTAAGAGGTTTATTAACTGTCTATCAGCAGTTTTGTGACAATATTTTCCCACCGGCACTATAAACTAGTTGCTGGAAAACTTCTTGGATAGTTTTGGGGAAATGTTCTTATACTTTTTTCCATCACTGAAGTGGATTTGTGTCATTGTTGGCACTTGCTTGCTGTCGCCATTTTGATAAAGACGAGCTACTCGATGCTACTGGAGATGTAAAGTGGGGCTGTTGCAGTAGTAAAAAAAACTTTTTTATTATTATTATTTCTGGTGGTTTTTCTTATTTCACATCTTTGGCACATTAATCTTAATTTTAATTCTTAATATTTGATATTCACACCTTTCTATATTTTATACAGTCAGCACAGTAACCTCAGTAGTTTTTTAAAAGGTGTAATATTTGTTACATAGCCCAGTCATACTCAGATGTCACAATATTTTTAAAAAACTACTCAAAATATTGAATTAATGTTCTTTATCCTGCAGTTGCTTTATTTTTGTTCATTTTTTATTTTTTTATCAGTTTTTATTCAAACAAGACCTTGTTAAATAATTGTAGTCGCTTGTACATTTCCATTTAAATAGAGATAATTATGATAAGAAAGAAGAGCCATTTTTGCTTGACTCTTTCATTTTGACGTCTGTGGTGGGTGGTAATAAGTGGCTGAGGATCGCAGTCTATAGACCATATCTTCTCTGTCTTGTTATCCCAGCTCTAAATCTCTAGCATTTTGGCAGTCCAGGAGATGTGTATTCCCAAACACACTCCTTAACTACCTCCCCCCATTGGTAACCATCATTGTGGCACACACACACACACACACACACACAGCCTGCCAGCTATATTTAGTAAGAATAATTGGGTATGTTGAAAATCACCTCAAGTGACACCTTTGAAGTTAAAATGAATCTCAGGGGCATTGTTTTATTTTGGTTTTATTGTTGTTTTTCCCCTTTGTGGTAGATTTTCTCAGCATGGAAAGTTGTGAGTAAATGCAGTGGCCATGTATGTGACAGCTCATTTAAAGGAAAAGTGCATGAGACTGAGGAAGAGATAAAACGGCGTTACTATAAATGACTCACTTGTCTTTTTATTGAGAGGGCCGTGGGCAACTTTAGTCCCATAAGGTGTCAGACAGAAGCTTTTTGGCCTTGATGTGGGAAATAAGTGACTTGTCACCGGGGAAGTAAACAAGTGTGTGCGCAGCCGCCAGTTGTGTTGCGGGTCAACGGGATGAAAGCGTCTCTGATTGTGAGCCCATGATGTGTCACTGACAGGCATTTGCATGCGGGTCATCCCGTTTATTGAGTTGCTAGTTTATCAAATAACAAAAGCCGACATTGTCACGGCTGTGAAAAGAAAAGATTAGGTTGTGTTATGGCAAATAACTCCCTCCCAGCGGTTTATTCTCTGCGTGTTCACAGGTAGCCACTGCTGTGTAGCTGTAAAGATTTCTTTTAACTTCATAAGCAGTGCTACATCCTGACAAAATAAAAACTAGGTTAGTTTCTGTGTGTGGTTCTGTGTGGTTGTTTAAATTTTTCTTTTTATTCCAATTTTAGACTTTTTACACAATTTTTCACAATTGTGCTTTAATTTGATTTTTTGCTATTAGACTCAGTTAGAAGTGCTTTGACTTCGTTATTGTGAGTGGTGGCTTGTCTTTTTTAAGGCAACATTTAATTTTAAGATTTCAGTTGTATTTATCTACATTTATTTTAGCAATGTAGTCTGGGTATGCATGTTCAAATAAATGATCACTAATGCATTACAGTAATGCTTTACATTAGCTGTCATATACTATGTATATCCAATGGATTATATGTTCAGTTTACATGCTGTTTCTCGTGTGCTTATTGCTTAAACGCAGGTGTAGTTTTAAAGGCTGAAGTGCATGCAACCTTCCTCTCAGAGCTCTTGTGTCTGAGACTCCAAATATGTGCTGCGAGGCCTCTCTTCAGTCTCCAGTGACAAGAGCAAACCTTAGCTGTCCACAGGACTTTAAGGGCACAACACCCTTGCTTCTCAATAAGGTGTGCTGATTATTGAAGACACATTTCCTACAGTCTCCAAAAGAGGGCACTGGAAGACATTTGAAAGCTTGATAAGTATCGATAAGCTTAAGCAAACCAATGTTTAAATTCCAAACACACTCATTGTTTGGTTTTTAAAGATGTTAATGGCCTTGCACGTGTGTAATGTTTCTGTACTTATTCCATAACTCCAGAACAAAAATAAACAGTATGCAAATTGTCCTTTAATATTTAGGCTTTGCCAAAACAAGAAATTATATTTCGCTAATATCATTGGCAATATGTTTTATTTTTGTTTTTTAAACACATTATTAGGCATTCAATCTTGTTAAATTGTGTTATATTTATGCCTAAACATTTCCAGTGAAAAACTGTAGTCTGCTTTCAAAGAAAAAAGATGACATATTTATGAACAATTGCAAATATATTTTGCTTTAAAAATAATAAATAAAGAAATATAATTTGCAGTATATATTGGAGTAGCGGTGTGTGATAACTTGTAACTGAGTTTGTGAAAATCAGCCATTTTAAGTGAGGCTTTGAGATGCTGCGTTGGCTATTTTTGGAAGCAGGTGCTTTATAATCATAAAAATCTATCAAAGGCACCTTTTACCATGTGTCAAATAACAGATTCTGATGAGTGTGTCCATCGGGATGGACACAGATAAATGATAGACTGTTCTTCCGTGACACAGAAACTAATATCAGCAGAGAACAGATAGCTCATCTTGTCAGCCACTGAGTCATAATGGGAAAAAGTAGGAGAATATTTCTATTTTTTACCAGTTCTTTGCAAAATAAACAACATGCAGCAGGCAGCATGGGTAAAAACAAGAGGCCAGCAGTTTTATGAAGACATTTTTCGGTACATTGCATGTTTTAATGACAAGTTATTACTTGGCAAGCAGCAATATTAGTGTACAAGAATGTCTTTGTCCCTTTCATTGTTTTCTATCACGTTCAGATGGTCAATTTGAGACAAATATTAAATCAACAGGATGTATGGAAATATACGATAGGTTCCAAAACACTCCCCAACAATTTCACACAACAAGACTGATGTTAGATCTCCTGTTTCATTATTCATCTCACAAATACAATTTTACCTCATCATTTATTCACAAGTTCCCCTGTCTTTAAAAACAACACCTTAAAAGTTAATTGCAGAGAAGTTTCTGAAGAACGCTTACAAGGGCAAAGTTGTGTGTTTATGGAAAACATCTTTGGTTCATTTTTTCCCTTTACAATATTGATCAGAAGAAAAGATTATCAATGAAATGAATTTGCCCTTTTAAAATATAGCTTCATCCATCATAAATGCCCTTTATAAGACATTCTCTGCTCTCTCTATATTTCCTCCATTTCTGTGACTCTATCACTCTCTCTCTCTCTTTTCCTTGTGTTTCTCTCTCTCTCTTTACTCATCTTTGAAAATGTCTGTATTTTATCACCATTAGGCTCAGTTTTTAATGTTCCCTCTCATTATTAGCGATGACTTTTGTTTCGTAGTCTTCAGAAATTTGTGAGAGGTAAAGAACTTTGGGTTGAGCCTGATTAATGTTAACTATTTATTGTGCATGTAAGTTCGAATATTGTGGCCTCATACATACATTTACACTCTTTCTTTGTCTCTCTTACACAGATGACCCTTGGTTCACATCAGGCCGTGTTTAATAACACCGCCATCAGAGGCGGACACGCAACTTCTGCCACTCTCAGTCCTAATTACATTCGTCTTTTTGACTTCTGTGAAAGCCTCGCTGAAACTCATTTTACAGGAGACAAGGAAACACAAGCTGGCGGCTCTGACGGAGCTCTCATTTTGTCTGTCCATAAAGGGGAGAAGGGCCTCTTGTTTGAAACAAAGAGCCCTAAATTACAGCGTGTCATCACCTCTCTCCAGAATTTCTTGATTGTAGCCAGAGCGACTGCGGACATCTCAGGCATTAATGGCAGAAATACAGGCCATCGGCTCCCACTGGCGAAACACAGAAGCTACCTGAATAGCCATTTATGTGAATAAAAGGAACTCCATGGCAATGAGTTGTGATTGCTTCCATAATAATGGAATCTTCCTGAATTGTTCTGATTGGCAGAGCCATTGGATGCTCATTTAAGTGTGACCAATTATGCCCATTATCCTGCCACATTATTTTTTTATTTATTTTCCCACGTTTGCCTGACCAAAATTGTAAGATTAATTGGAAAGTTTGCTTTCAAAGTTTTCAAACTTTTTATAACAATAGCGCCGGCATGTTTTCACAGACTCCGGTAGCCGCGTGCGTCTCGCGTCAAGGCGAGTGCGGGGAACTCATCACCCGTCCGCTTTGACACGCCGCACCATGACATTAACAGCCACCTAAGCGTGGAAAGAGCTGCGCGCTTTGTCAAGGTTTCCTGTGGACAATTGCAGTTCACGACTCAAAGCTCTCTCGGCCTGTCGGTCTGATGAGAGACAGTATGCACTTCTTCTGTGTCGCTTACAGAGCAGTAGGACTGCTGGGCGCTCACTCGTTCGTCTGACAACACTAACTGTGCCTCGGCCACTGGGGCGGTGACTCCGCTGTGCTTGGTAGTATGAAATAAATTCCATGCCGGATTTCTGTCGTTTGCAGCTTGAGGTAACAAAGCTACAGTTGATGGGTTTGTTTTTCTTCTTTTTGAAACTTTTTGGGTACAAGATTTAAAGTTTAAAGAAAGGACTCTCTTAAGCAAGAGAGAGAAATTATATTTTTATTTATTCTGCTGTCCATTTACGGTTCATTGTGAGTGTTTTCCCCGCACTTCAATTTCTCTTTAATTAAGAAAAAAAGTTGAGGTTGAAGGTGAATTGGAGATAATGAGCGGCAAGGTTGGTTTGTTTTCCCCTTCCCTCTGTGCGCCCTGTAAACCGCTCTTTATTTTCCCTGTCAACAGTAGCTGCTCCTCCAGGACAGCTAGAAACCTAATGAGCTACAGGGGAGGAAATAAAAGACTTTCCTCACCCTCCCACCCATTTCTTTAGCTCGCTGTCGTTTCCTTACTGTGTCTCTAGGTGTGACAGAGACTTTCTCTAGCCACTGGCTATAAACCTGAATCTGTAACAGAGTTCAGAGTTAAGAATACAATTAAACACTGATTGGATGAAAACACATGAGACTTTTAACACTGTTAGTTTCACAGAATTGGGTTAATGGTGAGTTGGAAGCAAAGATTTTCTTATTTTTCCAAGAAAAAGTTAAACA